>NIPQ01090556.1:16738-52250 GCA_002806875.1 Lepidotrigona ventralis hoosana
TAAACCCACATTTTACAAAGATGTCGAAAAGCAATTATATTTCATCAACGCGGCAATCAGCTCGTAGGACGAAGAATGGAAGGATACAAGCGAACGTACGATTATCCGTGCGAGCGCAATCGGAGGCGAGATTATACTGAAATCCATGCACGGGATTCTGCACGTCGGACACGAACGATCCAGGCGTGATTCCGCGGATTGCAAAAGACTCTGCCCACTCGCCGTGGGCTGCGCCGTGAAACACGCAATCGTCACGGACCCGACGATGGTGAACTTGTGGCGCAAAGAGGACCACGAGGAAGCTCTAGCCGGGAACGCGAGCAAACTTTGTTCATCGTTTTGTGCACGCACGTTCAGAGTGTTTGGAAAATTCAATGGAACCTGAGTTTCTACACGTCGGCATTGGACGAGACGTGATTGACTTGTTTCAAGTTGCTCGTGCGTTTGAATCGAGTAATGCTTCATCCGAGTATTTGTGACAACGAGAGAAAAATGACATGTCGAGCATTTTCTAAAATGATATATATATATATATATATATATACGTCAAGATATTTTTATATTATTTTTCACTCGTGCTCCCTGAAATGAATTTCTCCTTCGTGTTTAAATATCACCGCCAATATAAAAATTACGTCAAATTGATGATACGCGCAGATTAAAGAACATTTTAAATTAATAAATGAATTTTCTCGCAGAGAGAGAAAGAGAGGGGAAAGTTTACTCTCAGCGAAACGTTGATCGATGTAATTAATTCGTCGCTGGAAGAATCGCCGCCAAGTCACAGTGATAAATAGGCAGCGATCCGGCATTTCGCGAAATAATTGACGTATTTTCTTCTAGTATCTAGTGTTCCTCGAGTATCGTGATAAATCACCTGAACGGGGTAATCTTCGTTGTTGCTAGCCCGCAACAAAGCTGTTGGTTTCATTGCCAAGGGAGTGACCTTGCCGCGATCATTTTTCAGCCACGCTTTCAACGTCAGCCACTCGTGTCCGATGCGAAGAATGGAGAATGGAGAAATTTATGAGAAAATTTCGTTAATTCGCAGAGTGGAAGGCACAGTAAATTTCTCGAATCGTTCCTTATCTAGTTAAACCTGTTGACAGACTTTGAAACTCATTTCCAGCGTTCTGCTTCTTCTTTTCAACTGGCCGCCCTTTTTAATGCTGCTTTGCTTTAATCATACACTTCAAAATTTTCAGATCGTTATCTCGCGTTATTTCTTTCATTATCACGTCGTCCGTTATTTTGGCGTCATTTTGAAAATTAAATCCAAATGATGATCTCGATCAGAGTCGATCAATGTTTTTGTAAAGCTGAATGAATCAAGGCGTGTCTGTCACTTTCATTTTCGAACCTGACTCACGGAACGCTGAAGACAGTGGATTCGCTTCTCATCGAAGACTTTGGAAAGTATGACAATCTCACGGTCGAATCTAGAGTAAAAATGAACTGTCTGTTTACGTCCCGAAGGCTTCAGAAGACTCATGATACCACGATGACGTAGACACGATAGCAGGTCCAAAGCTCGAAGATACAGAAATCTTAAACAATTTCGAAGTCTGTCATTAGTTTGCTTCGCCTGAAAACTATCGAAAGCGGCATTCTAAAGCTGGCAATGTCGTTTCATTATTTTACGTGCCACTGTTGATCGTATTGAGGGAATTATCGAGCATGAGTTTGATCGAGAAACACGCGTCTGGACGTTCTCGTTGTCTCGAAACGTCGCGTTGCCAAGAAACGTTGGCCTACGTCTGGTGCTGCTCTTGCGGATGATCTTCTTTATTTCTTCTCCCCTTATTTGAGCGTCGCTTGTAACAGCACGTTCACCAGTTCGCTGGCTCGAGAGCATTCGCTACAGAATCTCGAGCAAGTACGTGACTCTGGTAGACTCGTGTAGACCGGACATTGTACGCTTTTATTTCAACAACTCCGACCCTCGGTTCATCAGGGATTTGTATGAAAGGTAATCTTACTCTTGCTATCGTATATTCTCGATTCCTCCTTTCTTCCTACTGTACCTCGTTTCAGTCAATTTTCGTGGAAGCTTGTTCGCGGTTCGAGGGACGTTCTAACGGCTTCCACTTTTGTTGCGTGCCCATTCTATAGCGAAGAGTGAAAATCGAAGCGATGGACACTATTCATACACGGTTCCTCGAGCTATCTTATCACGTAAAAGCTTTTGGAGATTTTTATCAGGGCGATAGGCTTCTATTTGGCTGCTAAAATACATAAAAATACATAAAAAAATAAATAAGTGAAATAAAGTCGCTCGAAAGGATATCACTGTACTAATTCACTCGGTAAAATTCAGAGCTGGCTAACTGGCGGCCAGTTTCCCCCTCCACTGCTTAGTAGGCGAGGAATGTAGTGGAGGGGGTAGCATTAGCAATCAGGAAAGTAGGGGCAAGGGCCCGCCAGTTAGCCAGCTCTGAATTTTACCGAGTGAATTAGTACAGTGATATCCTTTCGACCGACTTTATTTCACTTATTTATTTTTTTATTTTAGCAGCCAACTAGGAGTAGGATTTAGATGCAAAATTAATTTCCTTTTTCAACTTCTGGGACACTTGTCGTTCGTTTTGACTTGAATGAAATAAGAAAATGTGTAATGAACTGGAAGATTTAAACTGCCAAGTCAATTTGACCAACACTTCTTTTCTCACAAAGATACGAGAAATATTTTCGTACCAGGTACGAAGTCCTCGAACCTGAAGAAGCACTCGATAATATGTATATTCAGGAAGAGGAATGGTCTCGTTGCCTGCTGCAACGTTTCACCGTGGATAGAATGAAATGGGGTGCACAAAGATAATAGAAGCTTCCGGATGTACACGTTGTCGAAACGAGTTTTCAGATTGCCGATTTTCTTCGACGATTCGTTACGATGTATCGAGAAACAGAGGTGGCAAAGAACCTACATAATGCAATAACGATCGACGAAGATAAGATAGATCGCGTTTAATCACCATTCGGACGAAATTTTGACTCTGAAACATCTTTGTCCTGTCTTCGAAATATTTTTCATGTTGATTGTTCGATGGTCTTCGTCTTGTATTTTGAGAAATTCGTCATAGTATTTACGATTCCGAGCGTATTCCCCGATATATTGTATGAAATAAAATGTTTTCAAGTTGCTGTTAACTGATTGGAAAAAGATATTTTCCAATGATGCGCACTTTCACAAGCACGATAGGCATATTTGGACAGGATTGATAATCTCTCTAAGAAAATAACTGCGCTTGAACGGTACACTAAGGAGAACTTTGATACTTTCAATATTAGAATCGAAATTGAACACGCGGTGATATAAGCGAACGTGATAAACCGTTTTATGATAAAGAAACAAGGCGAATCCGGCTTGCACGGAGAGTACAAATACGTCTGTTTGCGCTGAGATTCGATAAATTCGTGTTTTACAATCCTTCTCGAGAATGCTTGGTTTCCTGTTATTGCATCCATTCGCATTCCATCAAGCGTGACGTAAAACGCGACGCTGCATTTCGAAGGATTTCACGAGGAATTCCATAGGCTCTCGCACGAAGCCGCCCTTGAAGCGTGTTTTTGAGTCACGTTTCTACGGAACAATAATTCATCGACTTTACGCAACCCCGTGTTACTACGAAATGCATCCGATTGGATTTTACATTCATGCTCGGCGATGATGCAAGGTCGCGCGACAAATTTATCGAACCAAAAAAGGAAAACATCGTCTTCCGCTGTGTTGACGGAGAAGATCTTTCGCCAATAAGATCTTTCCAACTTTTTAAATTGCACGATTTCATGATCAATGTCCATTCGTTTTGCGCGCGAAACTCAACGTTAAACTAAACGGGAGAAGAAGTTTTTAATATACCTAGGGTTGGAAATTTTAGAAGATAGAAATCGCTTAGACATTAAATCGTTTAATAGAGAGCAGACGGAAGTTGAAGTATATTTTTGGAGTATGTTGAAATTTTTTAAAAATCGAGATCGATAAAAGCAGATTCCTACCTGAGGAAAACAAAATGAATTTCTTTTTTTGTACATTGACTTATGACACTGTAACATTGATTTATAATATGCTATGTAATATATTTCATAGTCAAAATACAAATAAAAATCAATAGACCAATTTGGAATTTTTCACTGCTTTAGTGACTACGAATCAGTAAGAGAGGACTCTTTTATTTGAAAGAAAAGCAAGACGAACGTTTTGTCGACAGGAATCTTAGGAGTCACATTGATTCATCGTTAATGTTAATTCTTTGAATACATAGCAAGGTATAAAGTCTATTCTTGAGGAAGAAACCTATACTCTCCTTCGCCCCGTTTTATCCTCCATTTCTTCAGGCTCGGCATTTCTCTTAAATCAGAAGTGAACCATCATGGAAAACACGATTCATTACGCGTACGAACTATCTCGAGATATTTCTCTCTTTATGAAAGTAAACTCTTTAAAGCTGATATGTGTGTTTACAGGGAATACAATTCTTCGTTGCTTGCGTCCCAGGGATGGGGGGGACTCTTCGAATCTCCCATAATCCTAAGATTTACTTGCCC
The DNA here is from genome assembly GCA_002806875.1 of Lepidotrigona ventralis hoosana. Lineage (NCBI taxonomy): Eukaryota > Metazoa > Arthropoda > Insecta > Hymenoptera > Apidae > Lepidotrigona > Lepidotrigona ventralis. The sequence continues at coordinate 21,284 of NIPQ01090556.1, forward strand.
ATCAAATCATCCGTCACTCTTCTAAGCCCCGTTGATCCCCATCTAAGCTACCCACTGGTCGCCAAATCGCTCCATTATCAGCTAACTACAGTTCATTCCGTTTCTCCGAAGATATTTATCTTCTTATCGAATTCCACTCCCGTCTGTCTGCCCGAATCCTGTTTTCATATATCTCTATCGATCGTGTAGCAGGGGAGAACTATGAATTCAAGGAAGAACCTCAGCGTCCAAGGCGAGGCGAAGAATTATTTTCATTCTATTATAACGGGACCTTGAGCTTGGTCGACGCACGTCTCGAAGGCTGGCCGGAGAGCAGAGAAATTCAATTAATCAACAAAGTCAACACGGTTCGCAGGATCGACGGGGGCGATTAGCGTGGCCGCCGCGAGAGGAACGCGAGCGTTAACGAGGACGCGTGTTCCCTATCGCGGCGATCTTTCCCTCGACGACCCGATGTCGTTCACGCGATGTTGATTCCTAGCAAAACACCGGCCTTTCTTCGACGTAATTATCGCTACGTTTATACCACGCGCGAACACGAGACGAGCATTACGAGCCCTCTCAATTTTGCCTTTTTCTTTTTCTGTTTCTCTCGATGTTTAGAACAAACATTAAGAATTCATTCTACTCAGCGTTATATTAGAAATCTCATCTTGCAACGTTGAATTTACAATTACAGTTTCAATACCATTAATCACGCTCTGATGTTAATAGACAGGATGATACGTCGATTTCGAAAAAAACAGGAGAATTGACAGAAAGTGGAGGACTGATCCGGTTGTAAAAACAAGGCCAAGAACGATATGATCGGATATATCTATTTTTTCTACTTTTTTTTCTTCCTTTCGCGTTTTCGCACGGAACCTTGTCGCAGGAATGAAAGAACCTGCTGGATGGACAGGTCGATCGATTGTTATTCTTCTTGATGAATCGTGCGGGGGTGGATTGAATAATCCTGGTAAACAAGCTTCTTCCAATAATTTCGCAGTTCGAAGTCGATCGAACGTGATGCAGGAATCCCGCTAACGAGCAAAAGGGAATTCCGAAACTTTGGAACTTCGTTCCTCTCTCGTACGCGTTCTCGCGACGATGAAGATGCTTCGAGAGGCCTGCTTTCTAAAATTCACTTCTCGTTACGTCGTAGTGAATTATGTAGAGAACCGCCGAGAACTGACGGATCGAATAGTGTTTCGCGAGTACACGATACAGATGAGTACACGTGACTGATTAGAAAATATCCGGGGATATCGAGGGATTATAGAGCCATCTACGTATAATAATAGGATGAATCGAAGAGCAAAGTCTAACCTCGATAACAGAGAAGCTGACGTTGGGTTTGGATAATAAATCCCCTAACGCAAGCTGCATTATAAAGATTAGTTTTAAATTGGAGTCCGGAAATGGATGACCTTCGGCTGACGTTTAAAGATTATTAGCCGCCGAACACGAGAGTGGCTGATACTCCAATTAACGTTAAGACGATATTAACAAAGTAACGAAATCGTGTCCCCGTGTTTATTCTCGGCAGGGGAAAATGGAAATTTCTTTCGTTAATTATTACCGCGTTTAACGGGACGAATATTTTATTCAATTACGCGGATGATGATGTCTTATCCGGCAAGGATACCGCTTCGTTTAATCTCGATCCTCCAGTAATGGATCCTTGGAAGTCTGCGCACGTTGCGCAGATAGAGGCTATGAATCAGCCAACGATAATTTAGAATTCAGCGTAAACACGGGACTAAACTATATTTGCTGTTTATTATTAGTGAGTTATTTATTATCGATCCGTTCTAAGTTGCTTTTGGATCGTGCATAACTCGTAAATAACGGACTGGCCAGGCCTCGTTATTTATCGCTTCGTCAAACATTCATCGGACACAGGGAACACAGAGAGATGAATTATTCGCTCGCGAAAATATTAGATTTGTTTAGAGAATTTGTGTTCACGTAACTCAATGAATATTTCGTTTTCTCTCTGTTTCGTCGTATAATTTTACGTGAACTTCTCTCTCGAAAAATTTCTCGTCTAGAATGAATGAATTCCCTCCAACGACCTTCCGATATTACGAGTGTAATATTTTTTGTTATGTACAGATCGCGACAAATAATAATAATAACGAGACTATACGAAATTCAGAAATGTCTTGCAGAATGTCTTGCAAAACGATAATAAAACGGGAGGGTTTTATTCTGTCCTGACGAGGAGACCAGGAATTTTGCAGCACTGGCAGACATTCGTGAAAGTCGCGTAAGATGCAACACTGAATTTATAACAATCAATAGAAAGCTCTTTGAAAAAAACTTACAATAAAAATGGGGGCATATTCTATTAACGAAACGAATCGTTTTCATGGAAGTTAATTGTTACACTTTGATTTCAACTGTTAACTATCAAGTTGTGAACTACTTTATCATCAAACTTTGCGTGTTTCGCCTTAATTCTCTTTGGCATCTATCCGAATTTTTTTTCGTTATTTGATGGAAATTTATTTATCTGTCGTGTTGCTCGTGCGTGATAACGCGGTATCTAAAAAATGATTTGGTCTGATAACACTATTCACTTCGTAAGCTACCAAAAATATACCTCCTCGTAAGCTAATTTGGAATTCAAGCAGCATCCTTTTTCTTTTCTTAACCATATTTTACAATTGCTTTGTAAATCCACAGTTTCTTCAGATCGATAACCCTCGCCGTTTAGTAATGGTGTATTTTTCACATGCATTATTCATCGATGTGTTCACTTTCTGCTTTAAATTTTAAATTTATACAAATCTTGACAGTGGCGGCAAGGAGTATCCAATAAAAGGTTTCATCGACGAAATTTATTCACATAAAAATTTACCTTGCCTCTCTAAATATTCACCGAGCAAGTGTCAGGTATATATATTTACCGTATGCCGTGGAATTAAAGGAATTTTCCTTCATTTCGTTTCGTTTCGTTCCTGTTTGTTCGCGCTATCTTTCAACATCGCGCAGTGAAAACGGAATTCCAGAAATTGATTCCAGTATTGCTTTCTTCTCTCGTATAAATTTTACAAGCTCCGAAGGATTCATTCTGCAAATGATAAAAATCTGTTTTCTCTTTATTTCTATTAAAAAAAAAAAAACACGTATCGATGAAACGATATGTAAATTGCTTGATTTACATCTTTCCGCAATACTGGATTGGATTTTAATATAATAGCTTGCTGACCCGTAGCGTATTTTCAAAGAGACGGTGTATACGTATAAACCTGCGGATGATTGTAATAAAAGTGAATAAATATAAATTACAGATAATACCGAAATAGATTACAGATGCTTCTAACGAACAAAAAATAAAGCAGAGAATCCAGAATCCACTATATCTACTGTACATGTTTGACAAGCCCAGTCTCGAATCAGAAGAATTTCGCCTGAAAAAATGAGTTGGAGAGGTTTCTGATAATTTCTGGCAGGCAGAAAAAACGCGGAGAAACGAGCACGTTATAACGATACTCGACGTTAATGCAAACCACTTAACCGTAGTCGAGGTATACGTTACGACGAAGTCGATCGATGACGATAATCGAGCCCGTATCGTGGTGTCCTCCGCCTAATTGCGGATCACCGATCCCCCGGTGTCTACGTGAACACGTGGCCGGGTCTACTCAATTTTCGGCTGCTTTCCTAATCGTTCGAACGCGTCTCGTGATAATTTCGTCAGCTTCTCGTGCGAGATGCGAGATGATTTTGATCGACAGGTCGCCTCGTTGAGATTAACTGTTGATGATATCGTTCACGGTACGGATCACGGCACGTTTCAGCCACCTCAAATTGATTACTTTTTTCGTTTTATACCGAATGGAGTGTACGAAGTGTATTTGGCCGAATGCTGGAATATTCCAGTGGCTGTCTCTCGTTGGAAGAAATGATCCTGGCCTCGTGGAAGGTGAACGAGGGTTTAGATTTTGAATAAAAAATAACGGCGAGACGTTGTTCCGTCGAACCTACGCGTATTTGCATTTGGATTACACTAGCTGACCTATTTTAATATATAGATGGTTTTCGGTATAGTGAGGGTACAGTTATCAGAATTCCTCCTTCCCTCTTCTGCGAGCTGGTATCGATCGGTGAATCAGTTTATGCTTTTTACTCTTAGTGATTTTTGGAAATAATACTTTAGGGGTATCGAGAATCGTCTCATTTCCTTTTCAAAGTGGAAGAAGATTTTTGAGTTGGAAAAAAAAGCAAATGAAACAGGAAATCACGTTCTTTTGTGTATATATATATACAATTCGGCAAGATTCATTCGTGAAATTAATAATATTCGAACTTTTAGTGGCGATTGATAATTGAATTACGCGAAACGCAATCGACATTAAACAAAGATGAAAAGTCAAATCGAGACGCATTTTTCAGTGTATAAGTTTATTCAACGAGATATAACAACGTAGAACACCGTTGAATTCATCTCATTGTTTCCCTTTTCGTTGTTCACTCGGCAAAATGATCGATATCTCTCGGTTTTCTACAGAACAATTGTTTTCTACAGAACATTTTCTGAACCAAACACAACAAACTATCTCAGCTCCCGCACTTTTTTTTTTTTTAAGTCCAATGGCCCGCCTCTGAGGTGAATCCTATTTATAGATTAAAATAGGTCATCGTTCACGTAACTGGGTTGTTCAATTACACGATATTAAAATGAGATACTGTTCTAATTGCGCGTGCGTATCTATATAGAGCAGGGATTTCTGTGTCACTTCAGTGATAAACAGTGGCGATTAGTAATACTAGGATCAGAGAGAAAACTATTTGCTGGATTTTCAAGGTGGACCAATTAGAAATCCGTTCGGTCTGATAAGGTTTGTTGGTCTCTTAAGTTACTCTCATCGTTAGGTTGCTGCATGTTTTTCTGTAAGTTTATATCCTTAGTCTGCAAATTGAATTGAACCTAACGTAGAAAGAAATTTTTTTACTGATTACCTACATTTCTACGTCTTTGAATCAATCATGAAATTTCCATCCTCAAAGAACTCGTTTCTTCGTGAATTTCTTCGAAATTAAAGGTGAATTTAAAAACTAACGCGAAGGATTTTCACGAGCGAAATTTACAAATTTACCAATAGTAACAAGTTTATGACAACGACTATTAATATTAATCAATCGACAACTGACGAGTTCTCGTCTCGCAAATTTTCAATTTAATTTCAATCTTGCCTCCAGGTAATTTCGAGACTGTAAAATTTCATTTATCGACGAATGAACGTTTGTTGTCAAAACTTCGATTTATTTTATGATATATTGAAAAGAATGACGTAGACAGAACGACCAAATTTAACTCGGGACGAAATATCCGACTGATTTCTGCCTGAAAGAAAACAGGAATTAAATTCCCTTCAATGTATTCTTCGCGAGGACAACGCAACTTCGTTCGTTCAGCGATCACTTTCTATAAATTTTTATCAATTTATCACACTGATCAGGCCAGACTTGCCTGACAGAATGCTTCCGTGCGAGTTCAAGAACGATCGGAACTTTGATCGACGAGCCGAATTCTCCATCGAAGGGTTTTCAATAGATCCGTCGGATAATTAAGTTTCAATACGAGAACCTTGACATTTGCACAAGAACAGACGACGTTCGAAGGTAAACGCGTAAAAGAAGAGAGAACACACACGGGATGGTTTTTGGATTGATATCAATAAGCCTGGCTCGATCCTGATAACATCGATCGACCCTTCGTCTCTAATACCCTCGTCTTTTTGTTCCCCGATAGACGTAACGTGTTAATGAAGATTGATATCGTTCTATTGGTGAGAAGAAATATAAGATGATTCAATTCTTTGGATTCAAGAAAAATACTGACGAATCTATCGGAGAGGATTAACACTAGAACTACCAGACCAGTCATTTTGACTGGTCTGACAACTTTATTTTAAAATTCCTACTTCATGTTACATTTTTTCTTCGCAATGATGTAATGACTTTTGCAGGGATAGCTAAAGGATTAATATAATGAACTTTAATTTTGTTTTATTCGTTTAAAATAAAAGTAATTTTGTATCATGGCTACTTATACCAGTACCAATCATTTTCACTGGTTTTGGTAGAGATAGCTACGTCTCAACTGTCGGTAGTTCTAGTGTTAATATTATTACTCGCTTACTATACGCTTCCTGTCATTAAAACTGCAGATCATCATTCGATTATTCAACGAAAGAGAAAAGCTCGAGCTTGAGATTCATTACGTACCTACGGAACATCACTCTGTTACTTTGCATATTCTCATACACTTTTCCATCATCAGCAAACATCGGCAGTTCGTTCACGACGTGCAAGTTTAATTATTCCGCGCGAACTTCGTGATTGAATTTTAAGACGTTGTAGCTCCGCTGCAACACTATCTCGCCGTGTCAGTTGAACTTTGACATTCTTCAAGATTCGATTGAAATGTTAATACAGTGTATTACAAGTAATGAAGTTTTCTTCGCTCGCGTTATCAGCTTGTTATTCACCGCGAAAGCAGCCGATCCTCAGCGTTTTAATTTGGAATTATTAACGCTCGTGGCTCGAGCGAGGAGTAAAGTTGGGATTTCTATCATCGATTGTTTGCACGTTCGTGTTTCCGGCAACGAGAAAGTTTTTATTAAGAGAGGATGAGAGAGAGAGAGAGAGAGAGAGAGAGAGACGTAAAGGCAGTAAAATAATTCCGCACCTGCACGGACGTATTTCTTCCATGAATGTGCCACTTGTTCCGTCGGCCGATCGTTGTGCAAGAAACATCATAGTTCTGGCACCGTTTCAAATCGTCTCTGCCATCTGGCACTATCTCTTCCCGCAAGCTCTATTTTTATTTTTCATTCGGATTGTGACGGATGGCGATTATCAACGAGCCGTTTCAGAGCCGTTTAGCAGACAGCGACGCCTTTCTTCCGACAGCGTTTTATTATAGCTGCGTGCCGCTCGCAGAAATTAGCCGACTACATACACGTCGATCATCTTTAAATATCTTTGGCCTCCAGTCGTGGATGGATTTCCTCGAACTTTGGAATAAAATACGAGGGAATACGAGAATAAAATTCTCTTGCTTCGTACACAGTATTCTAGTAAATTTCAGCCAAGCAGTTCGGACAAAAAATTTCATTGTGAAATAAAAGTTTCAACTTTTATTCTCTCTGAAATTCCAGCGAAATCTTTTCCCGCGAAGGAGGAACGTTGTAAAATTAATTAATGGAAGAAAAAATTTAATTAACGTGCGTCTCTCAAACACGAGACAAGTAAATTCTCTGCACGATCGGCCCGATGCGTTTCATCCACCGTCGTTTTGTGTACAAAACGCATCGATTGTCTTTGTGCAATTAGGAAGATTGATTTCTCTGTCTCTCGTTTCAACCAGGATTGTTAATCGAGATAGTGGAATGCAAAGCGATATCGGATATCGGTCCTTCAGCCAGTGATTTAACTTTCGAGTTATAATTTTCACGCGTAAAATATTGTCTCGTCCCATGTTTACCGCAGCAGCGATAATGTGCACTGTGCATTATTATCGTCTTTGATCCCCGGCTCTTTTACGACTTCCTGCTTCATTAAAAATTACTAAACTCTGCTCTTCTCTTCTCGCAGCATTCCCATGCTCGCAGACTCGTTGTTTTATTCAGAAAGGAATAACGTTATACATCTGTTGCAGTTCTGTTTCGTTCGGTCTAACAAAATGTTTAACAGCACTTCGTATCCCGATGGAGTAATGCTTCTTCTTCTTTTTTTTTTTTTCTTTCTTCTACCTCATCCCTATTCGAAACATCAGCACGTTGTTTCCAACGTATTTTTCTCTCTTTTCTTTTTTTCAATCATCGTGCCCCGTTTATTTGAAAAATATCTGAATAATGTTTCGAGCGCGGTATGCAACTTTTACGCGGCGTTTAATGAAATTACTCTTTCGAATCGCAGGATGAAAAGACGTAAAGTTAACCTTCGTGTCTGGATAAAAGAAGACCAAATGAGTGATTAGTGTAATGAGTCAACTTTGGCGTTACACATTATTCATTTGCAATATATTTAGGTGGATTACTCTTTTTACACACACACCGTACTTCAGTTACTATTCTAATCAATTTTCTGCATTCGTGCAGACTTGTCAAGTCTGTTTATCAGCGATCGAATTAATCAGTGTCTCATCGGTAATCGTCAGATTATTGGTGATTTTAAATTTCAAAATTAATCAACGATTCACGTACGTAGTTACGATTAGATTAACGAGAAAATAATTGTCAGTCCGTGAATGTTGCAAATTGTTCTTGAAATTACTTCTTCGAAAATTCACGCCGCCAAAATTGATTCCATTCGCGTTCTGTCATCTGTTTTCCAAGTTCCCCATTTGCTCTTCCAAGTGACATTTGATTGGTAATATATCTATGTCGATAATATCTCGCATCGACAGCGAGTAGTTAAACGTATTCCCAGGACGATGATACAATTCGTCGCTCGATCGACGTAGTGGCCTTGACCGCGGGTCACCGAGCCGTTTCGCTTTCTTGCCTTCGTCGCTCGAGATCGTTCCACGTTCGAGTCCGTTTCATCGTGCGTTGTCGCTTTATAATATCGCCAATAACGGGGCACAAACGAGGGAAATAGAAGTCCTTGCGCAAGTATAATTAACTGGCAGATATAATTAATCCCGCCGCGTACGTACCAGTTCACGGTCACGCCGGCAAATGGCGGTTGATTTTCCATTGAACTTCGGTATTTGTTGCGCTCCGCGGAGGACGGAGGAGAAAATCGGCTTATCGCGAATCCGTCACGATCAACGAGATCAAACGCTGGGATCAACGAACTGAGTTGAGAGCCGACTTCTTGGGAAGACGATAGGATTCACACGAACAGCGTCTCGATTTTCGCGAATATTTCATACGACGAAGATACATGCTCAATTTTGCACTTTTTTAAAAAAAGTAAGTAAAAAAAAATCTGACAGTTGGCTTAACACGTTCCGTGCCACGTGTACCACCGGTGGCACACGCAGTCATATTTATTTAATTTATTTATTTTTTGCAATGCGAACTGATCGCAGCGCCACGTGTACCACAAGTGGTAGACGATGTGATAGCTACTCTAAACAAGAGAACTACTTATCGATTGATGATGTAATGAAAGATTGTGTGATAATATGGCTTGAACGACAAGTCAGGCAAAAATGGCTTGCCACAGAACGTGTTAACAGTGGAATCGCTGAGACGAGACCAAGGTACAAAATTTCCATCGTAGGAATTATTAGGTGAAATTCGTGGAATTCTCGTTTAACCAATTTGTTTTTACGACGTGTCTGAATAATGTAATAATGGAACGGATAGGGGAGCGCGGAAAAAGGAAACGCAAGCATAAAAAACGCGGGAAACAGGTTTGTGAGGTTTTTTAAGAGCGAGTTGAAATTTAATGCGTGAATATTGCAAACTTTAGAGAGAAAGGAAATGGAGGAGAGGGGAAGGAAATAATGAAAAAGTAGATAAAGGGAGGGCACGTGAATGTTGAAAGACAGATATGGTGTGGAAAATGCGTATACGGGCCATAGTTGACAATCATAATACAAGAATTCATCGGCTTCATTATGAACGTTGGAATTTTTGGGAGAGAGAGAGAGAGAGAGAGAGAAAGGTACAGAGAGATACAGAGAACATTTGCATGTGTAAAGGTAAATGGTTCGGAAAATGCGTATGTGGGTCAGAATAGAAGTCAGAGTCAGAGTTCAAAGGTCAGTGAATCCCGTTCCTATGGAAAAGTATCTCTATATCAACATACTAAATATAGTAATTCGTATTCAACGTATTACTACGTATAATAATTCTTATTCCGCTCGAAATTACACAAATATAAAATTAAAGTCAGATTGAAATCGAAATTCTTACGAAAGTAAGAATTCCTTTCAATTTCCCTTTCAATGTTTCCACGAAGTGACGAACAAGCACGTTCACAAGGATCCATCGTTTATGCAAATGTTGGGAAAATGTAGTCCATGGGCGAAATGATAAATCGTGGACTCGATGGTTGTTTCGTCTCGATGATTTCCACTTTGTCCTCGCAGTTTCGCGAGATCCTCCGTTAATAGAGCGTGCCTGTACCATCGAGTTTCGTCGAGATGGATGGAAACCGATCTGAAGGGCCGTTCGTTACGAACGAAAGCAGATTTTCCACGGATCCAGAAGTTTGTTCGAGCTACGCTGAAATTGTATTGCAAAGTATTCTACGAGAAAGAGAAATAAATCTATAATACTTCTAAGACAGAGGTCTTTTTTCTCTCCTAAATTAGGCCTTTCATAAATCCTCACCCATCCCTCAAAAGAGTTTGTTTTTTCTTTAGTTTTCTTAGGTTAGCTGGATAATCAAACGACTCAAACTAACTCGGTGACATTTTTATTTTAGTACTTTTTTTTTGGCGTTTTCCGTCATTGCCAATATTATTTTCCTATTCAACCATAGGTTGTTTCAAGATGTTTAAACTAATATATACGACTAAATAGGAAAAAGTTTGAATATACACATATATATATTTTTTTTATTTCTATGTTTCGCGTCGACTACGAGGCCATTAGCGACGACGGTGGTGAATTTTAGATGTATGAGTGGGTGTTTGTATCTTTGAGGTATTTTAATATTTTCTAGATGTCGTATTGCGAGGTCATCTTGATGCTTGAATTTATTCCGTGTCTCCTTTTTCTACGATATGACATTCATGGAGAACGTGGGCGACCGTTGACGGGTGATTGTCACAATGATCACAATCCAGGTGAGTGAGTGTAATTCCTTCTTTCCTGTTGCTGTCGTTTGGTGTTTGTTCGTAGAAGTTGAAGATACTTCAACAACAACAATTTGAAAACAATTTTATTCCTTCCGCCAAGTTTTATTTCTCCTTATCGCGAGATAAGACGAAAAAAAGTCTTTACCGGGCAAAGAGTGAAATACAACGAGTATACGAGTTCGGCAAGTTCTCGAGAGTGAAATTATCACTCTCTGAAGAAAAACGGGTCTGCGAGAACGCACGCGGATATCAGTCGCGGACTTAATTGCCCGCAGAGAGGATTTACGGTGTTCGCGGCTTCGAAGGTGATTCCAGGCGAGTTTACGAACGACTGCTCAACGGATGATCTTGCAGAAAGTTTTGGATCCGTTATCTGTGTCAGTCAGTCGTCAGAACGACGGAGGCAATCCCGGGCGAATTAATTAGAAAAGAAACGGAGAGATCGTGCAAGTTTTAATGAATCTTTCTAAAGGAGGAATTATATGCTATCGTGATAAGCGCCATTTCTGCAGCCGTATTTCGCCTAGATTTAAGAATGAAATTCAATTTCCCTTCAGACATACTTCCTCGACCAGGATGATTGTTTCTTTTCCCTTTTTTGCCGAACGCTTCTCGAGATAACCTTAATCCTCGGCAATCACACTCTGCTCCCATACTTGAACTCTGCTGTGCGCATTCATGTTTTTACAAACTTTGTGAGATTGGCACTTTGCTTGTTTCAACAATATATACAAATATATGTATATACATCTGAAATATTCGTCTTTAATTTAGTCTAATTACGGATGCTCAGAAATTTGGAATAAAAGTTCCACAAAAAAAAATGACTTCTTCAACTAAAATAAATATTTTATCTACTTGATAATGGTTTCCTTATGGTACGAAAGTTTCAGTTAATTTAAGAGGCAAAATTATAACTATTGTTGAGTCGCGTTCAATAATATCGTCGAATTATGACAGGCATAATTCGACGATTTTACCAAAGAGTGAACTTGTCGATTCAAAAAGAGGATAATAATAAAATTGAAACATCAAGTATCTTTATTTTATTAATATTTGACGAAGAGTGAAAATCCAAGGATTCTTAAAGTGAACTTGTCGATTCAAAAAGAGGATAATAATAAAATTGAAATATCAAGTATTTTTATTTTATTAGTATTTGACGAAGAGTCAAAATCCAAGTGAAAAGAAAAATGTTCTTCTTTGCCTCTCTTTTATATGAAAATCAGAAGCTAGCTACAGTCAATCAGATTCGATTTGTTTCCGAATTATTTAAGACGAATTAATGGCACTTACGATGGTACTTAGGCATCGCATATTACAACTATATTACACAGATGATATTTTTATGACACCAGAATGCTCGAACAATATTTTTGTTTCTCAGAGAAATGCACGGAGGAGGTTTATTTTTCGTTCGAAGGGACGAGCAGTGCTCTGAACTTTTGTTAAAGATAAAGTGACTTTCAAAATTAATAAGAATCCAAGATAATTGAGAAGAATCTAAGATACATGGAACGTAGATATCTCTCATCGATTACGGGGATTAGAAATATTCTTCGAACAATTTTCATTTGTAATACGTAATAAATGTGCGTTATGTTTCAAGTATTTCGGGCAGTGGGAAAGAAGGTCAGAATTTATGTAGCCTAGGTCTAAGACATGGGTTTGGTGCGACGAATTCTGAGCGAAATGTAGCTCGGTCCCAAGCGCCTTGTAACCTTGGACAGTTTCCCAAGAAGATCTATTTGCTTTTACGGAAACTAAACTAAATTCGTTCTTACGAGCACTGGAAGTAGAGGAAGAGGGTTAAACATCCCCTCTCACTCAAGAAACAGTTTCAACACGTAATATTTAATATACGTAATTGATATTAATCCCTAATTAATTCAGCACATTTTACTTCGTAAATTTCACTATCACATCAATAATTATTAACAGAGGATTCGAGAAATTCCTTTGGAATTCATATAACAATACACTGTAAAGCAGAGATTGAAAGTTGCATTGATTTTCGTTCAACAGTCGCGTATGCGAAATTTTTATTATCCCAATTTCGAAATGGAGACCCTACGTTTTTCAGAAAGAAAAAGGAGAAACCTCGAGTCCGAAGCTTCTGTCTGCGACGAAATACCGAAGAAGAAGAGCGTTTAACGAAAATTTACGCACGAGTTGGCGCGAAAGAATCAGATCTTTGTCAACGCGATGTCGATGCCGATGCTTCCATTCGAGGAAGAAGAATATCCTCTGACATCGATGACTGGTCACGTAGTGGTCTTTATCATTTTCCATCCGAACCGAGTGTTCGTTCGAATCGCTCGAAGTCCACGAGCGTTGAGATGAAAAAATAATAGAATGGGGAGAGTGAGATAGAAAAAAGAAGAGACTCGACAGATCTCGATGGAGCTCTCGATCGTATTATCGTTGGCAATTTGCAATGCAGGACAGAATGCATCGCGCGTTAAATGGAATCGGAGTGCAAACGGCTTTGACGTGGCGCGATCTCGAAATTGTGATCTCGAAAACTGGGTCACTTTCGCTTTGAACAGGCTTGACCGATTACGAGGAGCCGAGAGATCGAAGCCAGGTGTCGAGCCATCGGGATCTCGCGCTGTGAATAGTCGTAACGTTTACGGTTTCGATCGAATGGGCGTCGTAGATCGACTGGAAAGGGGAATTGTAGCTGGTGTGTTCTCACGATTGACACACGATTTGTCAGCAAAACCTTGTCGAAGTATGTGCACCGATCGACGTGTTTCCACGTTCCGAGTGTACGATGAGTTTAAGGAAATTTAAGCCCGAGGCACGTAAGCAGATAAATTGATCCTACCCTTGACGTGGAAATGAATCAAAAATGTGAAGTTGAAATAAAATTCGTTTGAAGAAATTACACGGAAGAGCGAAATTTGAACGTATTTTGTTAAAAATTGGCACTTGACGAACGTTCGGATTCGATTGTCTTGAAATCGAACAACTGTAATTATTCGACTGTGGTTCTTCCTGGGAAAGAAAAAGAGAAACGACGTGTTGTGGCGAAGTTTAATGTTACACGTCTTTGGGCTAACGAATTGTAAAGAGTAACAGCTGGCAAAGAGAAATATTTTTTCGTGCACAGAGTGGACCTTAATTAAAATGGCTGACAGGCAAGGCAATCTCGAAACAGCCTGTTCTGGAAACTATGTTTGGAGATTGCTGTTGTATGAAAAACCTATCGTCACGCGATCTTCAAATGAATCGAGTTTTCCTCTCGACTGTGTCTACAAAAAAAAAAGTCATCAAATATTTACTCAGTGTGTAATGGAAGAACGAAATATCAAATGAATGGACTGGATTCAGTCGAAAACGATGAATTTGCCTCGAACGATGAACAAACTGAACGACAATTTTCAAACTACCTGTATCTACAAAATTACGAAAGATACGCGCTTACGAGTGTCATAAAAATCTGCAATCTCTGATAATCTCCCCATTTCGCATTCCCTATTTTTCTTCCATGTTAAACGCTCGATAACTATCAAACCGGGGAACGGTAGGGTCGAATTAAAATAGGCGTGATCGCGCGCCTGTTCCACTGTAATTCTCTGAAAATTCACGTAACCGTGTTCTGGTGCGCGTGACTTAACCCTGACACACATGATACGGACAAATGACACGCGTATAGGGAGGGAGGCAAGAGGGGGAGAAGATTCAGTGCGAAAGATCGGCGCCGCGGGAGCCCCCGTCTCGTCGTTGCCACTTGTTTAATTGACCTCGATGCGCAATGTTCAAACAATATACCTGTTACACGCTAAAACTGGAACGTTTATTTTCGCGGTCGATCCCGCCGCCTTTGGCATCCATTTCCTCGCCGTTCGACGATCCAACGACGATCATCGTTCCGCTTTTCCGCTTTTTCTGGGGCCGCACTTTCCAAGCATTGCCGAAGGTACCACGCAGGTGGCTCTTGCTTTCTGATTATTGAAACGTCGATCAGCGAAGTGGAGCACGGCACGTTGGATGTTTGTTGATCTTTTGTTGTTCGTCGGATAAAGAGGGGAAAAAAGTTATTCCCGACATACTGTGGACGAGAATAGCTCTCGAGAGGCTTTGGCTAATCGTTCGGGTTTGGTGTTGCAGTCGCTGAAACTGCTTACCAGGCCAGTTCTTTGCGAATTATTTATCTCGAGCAATTAGGCTCGAGTAAAGATGAACGTACACGCAGACGCTGCCAGTTGAAGTTGATTCTTTGATATGACTGCGATCTAAAAGAAACATTTATTCGAATGTTCTATGATATTAATAAATGTATGTTAATATTTAATAGTATTTAACAATATATAGTCAACTCAACTTAAGTGACGTAAATTTTTTTATTGTCAATTCGCATTTGTATTGTATGATAACATCTTTTTATCATTACTTCGCACGCTTAGCACGATAATCTACGGTGAAGTTACCTCACAACTCAAACTTAAATTTCTAATTTGATATATTCCGAATGGATCTGCCAGGCAGTGAACAAAGATAGTTATTAGATCGCCGGTACTGAGCACACGGAATTAGAATACGGCAGATTAACCATTTCGCGAGTTGGGATTAATAAATCATACGAATTTATGGTTGATAATGAGCGCGGAAGGCTGGAGGTTAATTTATAATACGATTAAACATTCTGTCAGTCTGTGTGTGTACCTGGATATATTCTGTTTGTTCATCTTCGTTAGAAATTCACATATTACAGTGCCAGGGGATGGTGCTTGCAATTAATGGATGCGCCACCCTCGAGTCTTCTTCCATGTGAAAAGCAAAATCGCAAGTCGTACGTGATAAGGTGTGCTGCAATTAACAACGTAGCTAGCTCTAGCTCATAATGGAAACTTCGGTTAGTAGTTCGTTTTATCCGATACACGCTGATAACACGGTTACACGGGATTGATTTAATCGCCGAATCAGGAAATCCTCGAGAGAAAATGTAGATTCATTAAAAATATCATTTTTAACATAGAAGCTGTCGCTACCGTGAATATCCATCATTTAATGATTCAAGTTTACTTCCTTACTTCAAATGATGAATTTCTCAACGTCTTGCGATTTTATTTAAGACTTTAATTTGCTTTCATTTATGAAATTTTTGCAAAGACCAAAGAAAATTAAAGTAAAAGCTCTGACCTAACGTACGTACGTACGTGTGAGATTATGTTTAATGAGACACAAGAAGAGAGGACAGGGAAGAAAATTGAACGAGGTATAACAAAATAAGAAATAGTCGCGTTCCACGACTCACTGTAGTGTCTCTCAGCAATTGATTCATGCTATCTGTGTTATGTACAACTTAATGTACAACACAGCTGTGTTGAAATGGGTTAAGAAGCCGTAGTTTCGCCGAGAGTTCGGTTATCGAGGCTCTGAATTACGAAAAATAATAACAGAATTTAAAAACATCACCGAGCACCATCTTCTTGGACTCGTTCGATTCAGCAAACGATTCTAAATATTTCTCTAGAGAGATCTAAGATCGACAGTAGAGATTCACAGAGTCTGAAAAGCGATCTAACAATATGAGGACTAACGTTTCGAGTTCTAGGATAAATCTTCATTCTTCGCAGATCAAAGTTGCACAAATAAACCGTTTCAAATTTCGCAAGGCGAATTTATTTTGCGAAAATTCGTATCAATCCGAGAGATTGATCTCGCGTATGTGTAAAGTATTCGCGATGGAGAGTTATCGATATATTTTAAACTGTTTGAAACTCCGTGAAACGAAATCAATAGAATTCAGTTGACCTCGTTTTGAAGTGTGAAATCTCTACTTTAACAACCTTGTTTTTATGATGTTTTTACAACACGCAGCAGGTGGACGAAGCAAGAATCCAAAATCACAGAAAAATTTTACTCACTAGATTAGATCTATCACGATCTTGAAGATTAAGGCCTCCCCTTTTTGCAACTTCTTCAAATGAATGTTCGAAATATTGGTGTTTTGCCACCAATGTTTCAAAGTTTCAATAAGATCGTTTTCAAGCAAGTTTTCGAGAAAAGATTATCCTCAATCTTCTTCATTTTTCTCAGTCTTGAAGATCACGATGGATCGACGTCGCGCGAACAATTTTTCAACGTTCTCAGAAACAGTTGTAATTTTTACAATGCAAAAAACATGTTCGAGAGTGATTAACGTAGAGCTCTGTCGAGGTGAAGAAAACTGGATCGTTGTATGATTTTTTTTTTCACGATATAAATGTAATTTACAATTTTTTAAATAATCAGTTAATTTAAAATCTTTGCAGTTTTACTTTTCCTTTTTTCTTTTTTTTTTTTTAAATTCGTAAAGCAAATCAAAGCACTGGCAACTCTTTCATCGAGTGCGCGAATACTTTTGTTCATCATTGTATCTCGCGAGATGTCGATTCTCTCTAATGATAATGACGTCAGAACTACTCCTCCTCGCCTAACTTCCAATTTCCAGCAGGTTCAGGTTTGCAATTTAGCCAGCAATATGAGCGTAATTATTGACGATAAACACGTAGCATTCGACGCCTCGAGCTACTTCCTGACCCCGAAATGTTGGCGGAGCTTTCGCCCCTTCGCAGCACTTGCTTGCTCGAATCCGACGAATTCGCCCGGCAACTGCAAGAAAATATCGCTCGCGACGCTTCGGAAAAGTCGCAATTTTCCACCTCGATGAGTCCAGAAATGCGGCGCTCGTCGCTCGTCTCTCTCTGCACGTGGTTTACAGTGATTTCGCGAGAAGAATCAGCAAACAATCGAGTCCTGAACGTTTCAACGTCAGAGTCTTCCGTGTTTGTTCTTTAAAAGCCGCAAGACCGTTCCAAAGGAATTCACCGTTTCTTTTACTCTCTCGGCACTCTGAATGAATTTTTCAAGCTTTTGATCGTTCCACTCTGCGAGAAGCTTGCGACTGTAATCGAATTTTACAAACCGTCTGATCGTGGAAAATTCGTCGTATTTATTCGCTACTCTGAAGACACTTCATTTCTGATTTTTCATCTCAGTCGAGTGCTCTCGATCTCACTTGTCTCGCAGACAAAATTTACGATCCTCAAATTTTCAGTTTGAAAATTTCCTACCTCAGACAAAAGAAACAGAAAAAAATATCTCTCTGATCACTCGTTTTCATCGCCGTTGAAACGAAGAATCGGATTAAAATCGGATAGCAGAATTTCCGTGGCGAAAAGAGAGAACGAATCTAGGAAGCGGATTATGCAATATTTCTCCGCAGACGAATTCTCGTTTCGATCCCCGTTTTCATTAGTTTTTCCCACAGTTTCAGTGATGTACGAGGTTTCCAAAGGTTTCCGCTGTGGAATTGAAGGAGGGAGCCGGCGAGTGCAATCGAAAAATTGACCTTGCCGGGGCATTTTCAAAGTTCGACATATTTTATGGACAAACGTTTAGTCAGCCTCTTTGACGAGGTGAATTCCGCGCTTTGGACAAGGCTGGCCGTGTGCCGGCAAATAAATTTGATCGCCGATAAAAGTTGGTGTTAATGGAGAGAGAATGTGAAGTGTTTGCACGGTGTTTGATACAAAGCTCGATGCAAATTGGAATTTCACGCGTCAGCCCTTTGAAATACAATCGAAGTCCCGCTCATTTTATTCGCAGTAATTTGTTCGAGCTGTCGCGTGATCGATGTAAGACGATCTTAAATTGCACGTAACATATTTTGCAAAATTTTTACTTTCATTAATTTTAAAATTTGTACATAGTTTCAGACATGAGGCGAGAATGTAGTCCGTTGAATTTTCACACATACTTGGCCTGTTAAAAATTACCACCCTTCTCGTTCTCTCAAAGTCACGTCAAATCAATTGGAACACTGTAACAACGAAAAGAGATTTCGGGAGAAGGAAATTTGTTTAGAAGATCCATCAACTCTGTTTGTCCATTTCATCGCGCCGGTACTCACCATCGCCTCACTGCCGGTGACATCACGCCGCGTGATCGACTCGTCATCGTTCAATGAAAATCACTCGACGCCTCTCTTCGAGGGACAAATCACTCGGGCAGCCTTCGACGTTAAGCTGCTTTTCGGGCGACCAGCTAAATTGCTCGCCCCTAAATAGACCGAGGCATTAAAAGTTTCGGGCAGCTTGGCGCGACGTTCTTTCCCTCCCCCGTGGAGCTCAACGATCTGGGTCAAGGTCGACGAATCTTATGGTCACTAGACTGATTGTGAGCAGATAACCCTCGACGAAAGTTCAGACGAGACAAAGAGCAACCTTCCTGGTTGCAGCCGGACGTTTCTCCACAGGTTCAAGGGGGAATAAATCAGCCGTTTATTCTCAATTTCGCGTTTACTTTCGATATTGCCTGGTATAGCGAAGCAGATTTAAAAAAGTATATTTATTTAATCATTCTTGCGTAACGCAAATTGCAAAAATTTTATTTCCCCTTGAATTTTAAATAAAAGTACACTTTTCGTGTGAATTTCTTCAAGTAGATTTCCCTGGTCACTTTTAACCCTCTTACGTGCAGTTTTTTTTTTTCATACGGACTGATAGATGTGAAATATTTATTAAGTATATGCTGTTTTTTTTATTGACGATAATGGTGTCGACGATAATTTATGTGACGAATCAAGGTGATGCTGTACAAAGTGAATTACATGCAGTAATTTAATTTTTTATGGAATATATTATAGGAAAAGAACATCCTAATTATAAAAGTGTACGTTCAACATTACACTGAAAGGTATCTCCAAGTAAATTCGATTAGAAATCTTGCACGTCATTCTATTGGCACTCTTCACTTCAATCGTCGCATCACTCTATCACACTTTTATCGTCGTATCATTCTATTAGAAAAGTATTTTTTATCAAGCACGTTGAATTTGTTACAAGGTCTACTGTCTGATAGACAAAATCAACTGTAAGGTTATACGTGTTCAACAAGGATTGAAGATAATCTTTGAAAAATGTAATGCTATCATTAAACTTTGCTTAAATTAAGCAAGGTTATTTAAATAGAAGAAATATATATTTCACAGTTCTCTTACATTTAAGCTTTCCATTGATTTTTCTGGATTGTGGGACGCAATGATGCACAAAATGCGCTCAGCATAATTTTCAATAGGTCAAAACGAATCTCTCTAAATTCTCTTCAGTTACGTAAGTAAAAATATATATATAAATTTGAAGCGAATATTCTTCAAAATGTTTCATCTTGTGTCGCCGTAATAATATTCGTTCATTTTATCTTTCTTTTTCCTTTTACAACGAGTCTCGTAAAACGAGAAGAAGGTGAAGTCACTGTGTATCGAAGAATAATTTCATAATCGCGCGTTTCATCTTGTTTTCCTTTCGAACGACGACGCGCAAGGAGTTTCTTCCTTTCTCTCTTTTTTTCCTTTTTTTTTTTGCTCCTTCGTTCCACCGACAGAGAGAGAGAACCGAAGAAGATTGTAAATCAAATCGTAAGGATTTGCAGCCCTTCAAAGGACCCTCGAGCTTTCTTCGAGACAGTGCCGTTACCGCGGCACAAAAGCATTTCCTCGGCGAGCCATTTAGCTTCATTGCAGCCCTGAGAGTGGAGCCGGACGAAGAAGGAAAATGGAGGAGAGGCTTCCTCTCTGAATACGCGATAAACGGGTGAACATGGTGAACATCGCGCTGAAACGGTGGATGCGGAACGAATCGAGCTCTCGCACGATGAACAGTCGTGCAATTTTTCGCGTTGTTTAATTGGCGCCATCGACCGGAAAGCTTCGATTTTCCATATTTCCTCCCTGCCCTCCTCGATTTTTATAGGACGACGTCGAATTTGATTTCGAAACAGCGACTCTGTTACACTTTCGTTAATACGTTCATTAATACGTAATTGAATAAAAGTACTAACCTTCCATTATCGAAGCACCGGGTCTTACCTTTCATTTTCCTAACAAGCATAGTAGATATATAATCACGGAGTGGTTCGTTGCATTTCCAGTTTGACTCGCGTCAACGAAGTCTCTGGAGAAATTCTTTGAATTACAAGTACGAGAGATTTTTTTTCTATCTTCAGAAATTGTCTGGATTGTCGCTTCTCGTACGATAAATAATATCTTGCAAGTTTGCAAGTTCTACGCTTCTGTAATTCTGCGAAGTTTCTCTGTGAAATTCAGTATAATCTCGAAATGATCGAAACTCGTGTTTCCCTTGTAAAATTTCTCTCTGTTAATATTTATTCAATTGTCATACTTATGAGTAGCTAACTAATAATAACTAAGTTCTTCGTCTTCTCTACGAAAAATCGATGGAGATCCCTTCTTTGAGTTTGCTCGCTTCTTGCTGCTTTAATACAATCATTCTATTAGCGCGAAACTGTCAGAATAACCGAGGAAAAAACGCAGAAGCAAGCATAGACTTAATGTACTTATTTAAATTTTTCATTAGCCTCTTGAGTAGTAGAAATCCTTGGGGAAGTTTCTTGTAGAATATCGAGAACGGAGCGCAAGCCTTCTCTCCTTCGCGGTGAAGTCGATTGCTAGTACATCGCGAAGTCCCTTTTACCTAAGACCTCGTCTGCCTCGCAAGTACCTGGACACTTTGATCATCGTTAATTCTATCAAAGTGTACAAATTAGTGGGGAAATCGATGACTGAAAGCGGTACGTCATCTTGTTAAGAAATTAGCAAACTATTAATTAATGTAAATTGTAGTCCATAAATTTTTAGTCCTTCATTTAGAAATTAGTCCTTCATTTAGAAAACCGTTCTTTTATCTGATACTGTGGTAGTGGTTTAGAAATCAAACGATGAAAAAAGCGAGAGTTCTAGAGTGATTACGCTAATATTTTAATCAAATTCTTATGAAATCTGTTCCCTGAAAATGCTAATCAAATTTCTTCTATCTACAGCCTGAAGATGGAGAAATCATGTTTTGTCAGAAATGAAGAAGTAATCCCTTCGTTTTTTCCATCTTCGATTTTTATCTTCACTTTTTCTACGGTCCCATTTGCGAAACTATCGCCACTCGTTTCTCCTAATCTTGCCGCAGCCATTCCAACAAATTCAGCGCATCTAGAACTCTCCTCTCCTCTCCTCTCTGCTCGCCACTTTACACCACTACAACACGATGTTCACACTCACTAGTTCGTTTCATTCCGGACTGTACACAGCTATCCGTGATTAAACACGCGATATCAGGTCCTCGCGAATGCGAGCCAGACGAGGCAATTATTCGATTTTTACTACCCGTCATCGTAAATTCTCGTCAGTCCGGATTCCACGCTTCTGAATGGTCGTGATTTCTTGTTATTTCAATCGGTGATATCCTTGCCGATTTTCCAGCACATGATTAACCTTTTTACTATAGTTACTAATTGTGACTATAGTCACTTGCTGTCTGACGCTTGATGGATACTACCGATGACTATAGTCACCAAATGTCTGATACTCAATATGTACTATCGGCGACTATAGTCACAAAATATCTGATATTCATTGGGTACTATCGTCAACTATAGTCACCAAATGTCTGATGTTCAATATGTACTATCGGCGACTATAGTCATTAAATATCTGATGCTTTATAGTCACTAAGTATCTGATGCTTTATAGTCACTAAGTATCTGGTGCTCATTGTGTACTATCGGCAACTATAGTCAATAAATATCTGATGCTTTATAGTCACTAAGTATCTGATGCTTTATAGTCACTAAGTATCTGGTGCTCATTGTGTACTATCGGCAACTATAGTTACTAAATATCTGATGCTTTATAGTCACTAAGTGTCTGATGCTCATTGTGTACTATCGGTGACTATATTCACCCAACGACTGATGCTGATTGGGTACTACCAATGACTGTAGTCAGACTATTCACTGACATCTGATGCTCGTTGTATACTATCAGCGATTTTATTCACCCAATAAAATTTTGCATTTATTCTCAATACATTGTCGGCAACTGTCACGTACGTGTGACTCCTTTTCGACAAGTGTCACGAAAATGTGATTTTCCACTGCTATTTTTCGCAAGACGTAGAAAAATGATTTCAGGCCTCGAATTCGATGTTCATATTCTAATAAATAAACTTCTGAAAAACTATTCCGTTGCTTACTTGGTCTGTGACATGGTAATTATTATTTTTTGAAAAGAGATCGAGATTTATAGGAGATCTGGTTGCAAATTCTCTAATTACGTCTACACGAGGGGCGTAAATCTTTAAATGAATTTTCACATTGAAAAAATGCAAAAATCTCTAATTCGACAAGCTAACTTCTATCAACAGATATAGCGATGTAATTACTATAATTATCCAGCGAATGATTGCCGACGGCGAGCAGTAAAATCTCCGCGACACCTAAGAGCGGCAACTTAAAAGGAGAAAAATATGCGGCCAAAAGTGTTAACTTTGGTAGAGATAAGCGCGTGTACGTTAGAATTGCCAGGTAACGTAGCAACGCATTCGCGTTAAAGTATTCGCAGAAAGGATCAGCCGTTTAGTAGCGAAAAGGTTAAACGCGAATTATTATCGCTGGAGTTTCAATTAATTCCTGGCGGATGATTCGCTCTCGGCACGCCCACGCAGGTCGACGAGCTCACGGCTCTCAGGTCGATGCTACCGGCGCGTCCTGTGCAGCACCGGAATACGGGTCACGTTTATTCAGGTCAACGGGAGAACGTCCTTCCTTCTCCTCTCCGTTCCCTTTATGCACCCGTTCCATGGTGTCCATGGTTATTTCTGTACACGAGGCTGCAACTGCACACGCCCAATCGCTCTCCGCCCAACGACCAACGAGCCCTCTATTTCGTCGGACTGTCTTCTTCTTTCTCCCTCTTCAACCGCTAGTTCCGCTTTTATTTTTATTTTTAAAGCCGTCCAGCTGACGTCACACCATGGGGACGTCTTGATTTGATGATCGCCTCGCGTAATGAAAAGCGCCGTTTTCCACAGGTCCTTCTCTCCGCTATTCCTCCGCGTCATTTGAGAGCCGAGCGTCTCGTTTTGTCGACGATCGGCGAACTGGATTTTCGAATCCAGTCGTTGCAGCGAGTGAAAAACATGCTCTGGACATGGTTTGTAGCAAGGTTTCTAGCGAATGACAAGCGTCTAGACTTTTCTTTAAATCGTTTTGCTCTCGACTCGAAGGCGACGATTGTATAATCGATGATTTGGATTTGATAGTCGAACTTGGAGACTTGATTTCGAGCTGTGAAATTGATTAAAATGGCGGCTATTTGTTTAAAGAGTATACATTATTTTTCCGGTTGATATAATTTCTGAAACGAAATAGTTTCGATTTAATCCTTCAAGTCATTCTTTTCATAAAATTTAAAAAGGATATATTATACATATACATACATCATGCATTATTTTCGTAAAATTAATTAATTTACTTTCCAGTTGATGTAGTTTTTAAAACGAAGTAGTTTTGATTTAATCGCTTGAGTGATTACTTTTCATAAAACTTAAAGGAGATTATACACCATACACACACACATATATATGTATATAATATATTATTTCCGTGGTTGATTTAGTTTACTTCCGAGTCGATATAATTTCCAAACGAAGTAGCTTTGATTAAAATTAATTATCATTAATTTCAGTCGTTCCTTTCCGTAAAGCTTCAACAATTTTCTTCAGTTCGCACAACGAGATCGCTGAGATCTCTCCTGGAATTCTCTAAACTGCTGGGATTATTGGTATAATAAAAGTTAAGCATGAAATGACGCTTAAAGATCGCGCGTGTTTATTTTAAACGACGGTAGAGGGACCATTCTCCACGATTCCACGGATTGAGTTTCAGCATCGCGTCACCGCCATTCTTACGTTATTCCAGGCAACGACGGGACGGCTGGATTCGCGGCGAACAATTTATGGTTTGTTTAAGATCAACCGGCCGAAAGACGAGAGCATAAGTGGCTGTTGATGACACATGGACTCGCGTGATTTCGAAATTCGTAGTCGTAACGCCGCGAATGTTGGAAAACGAGCTGAACGAATGCCAAGTACCGCACGACGAAATAACACGACGCGTGTAAGAATACTCTCGCGTTAAAGTCGCAGCTTCAATGAAATAGAAAGTATTTGTATAATAACTTTGTGCCCGTCTACTATAGATAAAGTTCGTAATTATATAATTAACTTTATCGTAGAGAGCTTTCTGTACCTAAATTTCGGATAATGGAACATTTAAGTGTAGATCGAGAAAATTATAACTGTACATTCATACTTAAGAGTACTATGTTTTCTTCCACTGATAATTGACATAACTTTTCTTTTACGTTTCACGTACAGGGTGTAAAGGAAAGTTTATTCATCATTTAACACTGCGGGCGCGTGCGTTCTAACAGCGACTTTACGATTCTGGACGTTTATTTTACCACAGTTGTAGCATCAGTGTGTGTCTAAATAATCAAATGATAAAACTAACTGTCAACATTATTCGAAATACAAACATTACGTATATAGACCACGCGTGCAGGATCATAAAGTCGCTGTTAGCACGCACACTTTCGCGCATGACTGAATGATCAAGAAACTTTTTTGCCATTTTTCAGGAGAACTATTAGGCTCCACCTTTGTGATGAGTAGGATACAATGTGAAGAAAAAAAATTTTGACCTTGAAATTCAAGGTCAAGGACAATTTTGCGGCACGTTCTTTATGAGCGACGAATCTCCATTAAATCGAAGATGTAGAATTCATCTATGATGGTCAAACTTTCCTTCCATCCATTTTTGCATGTTTTCTTTTGTCCTTTCTCATGGCCACTGTCACCGTACGATAGATCTGGTTGTGGATCCAAGCCACGATCGATTCTTCCACGGGAATTAAATTGCAATATGTAGAGATATTTCATTTCACGCGCCTTTTCCAATATTTTCCACTGGCGGCTCGATTTTCACACGTCAAAGTGAAATTAGTAAGAAATTGTCGAGGAAACGAAAAATTGGTAGAGAAACACTAGACCTGGAAGTTTCCATATCGGTGCATTTTCAGTAATCTAAATGTTTCGATAGATTATTTGTTACTAACACATGTGTATTTTTTATTACGTATTGTTACAACGTGACACGTTTTACATGATTGTAGAAAGAACTTGCTGAAGATACTTTTAACTAAAACACAATATTGATTCAACGTGTATTTGACAGTAAATTTACAACTAGACGTTTGACTGACGATATGTATTTTCGACTGAAATATTTCAATAGAATATTTATTAATAATACGTGTCTTCTCTTGTAGCAAACTATTTTGTACGTATCATTGTACAATATAAACATTGACACGTTTTACACGATTAAATGACAAAAACAGTATTGATCGAACGTACTGCGAGAGAGATTATGTTTGACTTGGCGATGAATCAACTCGTGTTCTCGTTTACGAGCGACGAAAACGTAATTTTTAATAAAACAGCGAACTGTAGAAAGACAGAGCTGTATTTGGAAAATATGTTCGAAAATCAAAAAGAACGTAACTTTCCGAACATGTTGACGTTAAAAAAGTTACGTCGTTTGCCAATCGTATTGAAAAATACGTAGGATTCTTAAATATAAAAATACAACAGCGAAAAGTGCGAAATTTTTCACGATTTTCATTCATTATTCGAAAATTTACGTGCAGAAAGCGAAACTGCGAATTTTATATGTATATAGGAGGTGGCTGTATTCTCACGAAGTATCGCACAGAGTTGTCACCCTGCACGGTATATTCGAAAGTTATAATGAATGTCAACGGACAGGCTTTCACGGACCTGAGGGTGTTTGACTTCCGTGGAGCAAAGTTGACGCGCGATTTTTGCATATTTTCCATTTGCCGCGACGCGACGCGGCGGACATTCGTTTGGCAATCAACGTCCAATTGTAATCATATCATCACGCGCAGTGAAAAAGTTACTGACAAACGAATGAAATGCCCATTTAAAAACCATCCATTACCGAGTTTCTGATCCACGCTTCAGCTGGAACCGAGAATTCCGTTACACCCGTGTATTAATTACGAAGTTCTGAATTACACCCGCGTGCTAATTGAAAATTGTATCGCGTCCGATTGTTTTTCGCGAAATGTTTCCCTTGATATCCGCGATATGTTGATGCTGCAAATATTTAGCTACCTTTGTTCCCTTATTCGCCGCTGAAAGCGTTTATTAATAATAAATTGTCGACGAAAATTTATAAATTATGATTGAAATTACGTTGATATTGATTGCGAGGTGATTAAAGATAAATTGAAATTTCTTAATTTAACTTGTCAAAGAATTGACAATTTTTTCGTCAAACCAAGAAGTACCTTTATTCCCTTATTCAGTGTCGAAAACGTTTATTAATAATAAATTGTCGACGAAAATTTATAAATTATGATTGAAATTACATTGACATTGATTGCGAGCTGATCAAAGATAAATTGAAATTTCTTAATTTAACTTGTCGAAGAATCGACAATTTTTCATCAAAACCAAGAACCGTTTAAAATCAATATCTTTGTCCTCTGTCAGTATCATGTTGTGAAAAAATTGATGTTTCCGCTGTCTCGAGGCAGTTTGGCCAAGTTTACCAAATTGAAATTCCGTGTGTTACTTTTTGAAAAAAAAAAAAAAAAAAAAAAAAAAAAAATAAAAATAAAAATTATAATATANTATTGGCTTAGAAATATTTTAACAACACATCCTTTGCAAGCGAAATAATTGGAAATGTTTTAAAATGGAAATTAATACGATAATTGTACAATATCGTATAAATTAACATCGGTGCAGTATAACTATCAATTTACATTGTTGATTTATTCAAGCATTTATGCATTCAGCGGCATTAGAATAAATTTCAGGAACTCGAATAATAATTTCACAGGACCCATTAAACCGTTCCACTTGCAATACTTGCAATACTATTTGCGACATGTCAGTTCACTTTGGAAATCGCCAGATCTCTCTTTGGAATTTTAAAAGATCCTCGCGCAGTGTTTCACGAGCACTGTCGCACGCGAGGTAACAAGCTGCGGCCTGATGCCACGAGAGCTTGGTAATTACATAGTTAACCAGAAGACGTAGCTTATCGTGAATGTTTTACGATGTCGCACGCCTATTGACCTTAACTAAGCACTTACTTTCGCTCCACCACCTAGGGAAATGCAATTCTCTCTCTCTCTCTTCGCGTCGTCGTGTGTCTTCTTTTTGTCGCGGGAAGAAAAATACGTGGATACCAAGATAATTCGTGCGATAGTAATTAAAATCGCTAAACTACATGTAACGGGAGAGTTAGTTTGAATTTATTTAATAAAGAGTCGGTTGTTTAGCAAGGATATCAAAATCCGCGAGAAGCACGCTGGTTAAAGAAATGTAAATCGCGCGGGGCGGGAATATTCTCTCCGAGAATATTCGATCTCGAAAGATAAGAAATTGCACTCTAAGGTATTACATATTGCAATTTCGTAAGATTTTAATATTCAAGTAATCGCACATTTAGATGGAAAGATCCGGGAAAATACTCGGAAGAGATACGAATCCATTTGATCGAGGACCGATTATACTTGAAGATCCAGTTCGCGTGTATTTCTCAAAGCAAACTTTATACTTTATAGGATTTATCTCGTCTACGAATTTATTAAAATACACGTACGTGTCTTCTCTTTTTCATCGAAATATTCGCGAGATGTTTGAGAATTTTCACAACACACTCCGTCACTCTGTCTCTAAATTAATATTGTAGCATCGGCCGTCGAAGAACGCGACGGGTTGTCACATTTTTCCAAGCAACGAGCATACGATCTCGAACGTCGTAATTTCCATCTCTTTGCAGCGGAAGTTTGACGAAAAAGAGGAGTATGTGGAGTCGTTGAAAAATTCAGATTACTTGGGCTTAAATGGAGTTAAACGAGTCGACCAGTTTTAATTTTGAAGATTTTTTCGAAATCTCGATCGTGAATTTTCAAGGCACGGAGTAGCTTCATTTTAACAATTTGCACCTCGCCTTGTTGGCGTTTGGCAATTATTTACCCACAAACGTTCCGAGGTTTTACTTTCAAAGTAAATAATTGAAGGTTTAAGGAACAGAGTTTGGCTGTTAAACTTTCAAAGTAGAGATAGATCGTTCGATTGGATTTACGATGTGAATTATTCATTTCTCAGCTCGCGTGTGACATAAAGTATAAAAAGATATTTAAATCTTTTGGAGTGGAAGTTACGTTCAACGAGTCCAAGCCTTTTAGATACACGTTTCACC
The DNA here is from genome assembly GCA_002806875.1 of Lepidotrigona ventralis hoosana. Classification (NCBI taxonomy): domain Eukaryota; kingdom Metazoa; phylum Arthropoda; class Insecta; order Hymenoptera; family Apidae; genus Lepidotrigona; species Lepidotrigona ventralis. The sequence continues at coordinate 50,187 of NIPQ01090556.1, forward strand.
GTGCTGTTGATTCAAGACCAAAACTCTGGAAACCCCTGAGTTTGTTCGCAGATTCACCTTATTTTTATAACTTTCCTGTGGATTTGGTTAAAAGCATTTGCTTCGTCCACCATACTCCGTCTTTTAATGTCGCGTTTTATAAGATTTATAATATAACATATAAATTAATATATTCCAAAGAGAACCTTCTCCTTTACCTTGTTTTATTTCATGCGACAGTCGAAATCGAAATTGATGGAATAATTCAGAACAAATGCGATTTTTCGTAGTACCTTTTTTACCAAAAGCACGAGCGCGAAATTCGCGCGTTTGCGTGTTTCAAAATGTCGCAACTTTCCATTTGCTAATTTTATATCGACCCACTTCATCGCTGCTCCCTTAATTTCGGGTAACGTGAGTTTCCAAAGTTGCCGAGCTAAAGCGTCAAAATTCAAGGAAATCAGTTACGTATGATGCATGAACCTTAGCCGGTGACGTTGAGCCTAGCGGTAAATCGGTCGATAGGGAGGATCTCGCTGCTATCAAGTTGCGAATTAATTGTCGCGGGAAATTCTGCGAACGTTTCGCGTACGTGTTAAATTCATGATATCGAAGTCACGGCCACGCACACATAATGCAGCGGCAAATTTTCTTGCTACTGGATTTTCCAGCCGCACCCCTCTGCCACCGCCCTTTTCCAGCTGGTCTAGTTCCAGCAGTTAGACCTATCCGGAAGTCTATTCCGTGCGAATTACCTGCATGACGCGAACACGTCGCTTCCAGATTGTAATGTTTCCGCGGTCTAGCTTAGGCTACTCTGCCCGAGACAGATGTCTGCCGCTCGACATTATTTATATATATATATATATATATATATGTATAAATTCAGATATCTTCTCGCTAGTCACAGTGAATTCCATCCCCGAGACGTTATTTCCCCAACAACGTTGCCATCCGTTCCGTTTCAAATTACCGCGGAGCAAGCGGCGAAATAATGCGTTTAAGTCGCACAGAGACCGGCTCTTTGCGCTCGAAGGATTCTCACCTGTCTCCCGGACTCGGCGAAGTTTCAAACGTTCTCGCAAACGAATTTAAAGAAATCTGGAATTCAAAGGAAGCCTTTTCTTTTTTTTTTTTCTTTAAAGTTTGCGTTGCAATTCAGAACACCGTGAAAAAGAAGTTTCTCACGCTCGCGTTAAAAAGGTTAATTTGAAACGTGCGAAATGATCGAGTGCGTGATTTCGTGCGTCAATAGGTCATTTATTTCCGGCATTTATTAACGATATGTATACCTCGGCTGCGTGCCGATACAAAGTTATAATAACAGGGCAGTTGTTCGAGCTAATTAGTATCGTTATTACAGTCTTCGCAGATTGTGCGCCTAACAGCACATCCCTGGTCGATACAATAGCGGTTCATAAATAGTACCCATGTTTATCTATCAATAGACTCATTCTGTGAGAAAGTGAATAGACAATGCGAACATTTACAATTAATAAAAATAACTTGCTTTATATTTCAGTCTTGAATAATTTTCATCATTCCAGAATTTTAACTGCGGTAACTGACTGGTCAGGAGAGATGAATTATTGTTATCTATTTGTCGTAATGTCTGAATAATTTCTTCGTTACTTGTACAAGTTTCTTGCGTGATAACGAAAATGGCCGAGAAAAAAGAAAGATATATAAAGGTATATATATATATATATATATACACTCACATAAATCCACGCGAATTTTCTCTGCTACACGAGATGTAGCAGAAAATGTGTCGGATAAAAACTGAAAGGTTGAAGGAAGCTTGACTGAAGATGGAGGTCTTCCGGACAGTTCACGTTATTCTCTCTAACCGGACGCTGTATTCCCGCATTATTTTTGTTCCGCATTTGTAAACTAAACTAAATTTAAGGGGAAAAAAGGAAATTAAATTCGGCCAAGGTTTATCGGATGACAAAAAGGATATCTATATAATATTTAAGAATCTCGAAATGATCGTGAACCGGCAGAGAGATTTATCGCCCCCAACGATATCCAGAGGTCGTAAATTTTCGTGAAAATTTCAAATCAACAGAGGCCAGTTGGAGT
>NIPQ01090557.1:0-26985 GCA_002806875.1 Lepidotrigona ventralis hoosana
TGTGTGTGTGTGTGTACATACGCGTGTCACGTAGTGGATGGAAGTTGGAGGTCACCGCGCGTTACGTTTTCATACACGGCGAGCCACCCTAATTATCGTTTACCTGTACTTACCGGCCGTCGGTAATTGGCCGTCTGCTCGCGTACGGGACAATTATTTTATGCAGTCGTAATTAAATTCCCCTGCGATAGAATCCGCTCGCGTGCGCGCGTTCGACATTCGCGGGATGATAGGTTGTTGCCTCGTTCAAACTTGCCTCGAACTTCTTTTTTCTTTTTTTTTTCGTTCTTGCGCAACGATAACTTTCGTTATGAATGCAGGCGGTGATATTTAAATGGCAAGCGTAAAACGTAAAAACACACGTGTACGTACGTGATGAAGGAGCGAGCGAACGCTCCTCGCATATTATCAATTCGTCGTTAGCCAAGTGAAGTGTGTTCAAACGCTCGTGAACGATATATATACGTGGCCACGTGTGTTGGAGAAGAGATACGAATGGAAGATCAACGGGTAATATTGAGTATATTCGCGACTGTCAAGATGTCACTCGTTTTTTTTTTTTTTTTATTTTTTTATTTTTCCCCCTTTCTCGACATCTTACGCGACTCGCATACGAAACGTAGTCGAAAACTCGTGACCGCGTTTGATGCGCGTGTATGAAAGAAAGCAGAAAGCGACAGAAGGACCGAATGTTACGCCGCCGAATGTTCTCTAGACTAATTTCGCCATCGGCAAAAGGCAATTTTATGAATACTCGTTCTGCTCTACGCTTGGCAATATTACGTTACAAGATGAGGGGGGGGATGAGGCGAAAAGTAAGAAGCAGCTCAGAATGAAGAGAGGAGGGTTGGTTCATTCAACGCAGCGAGATGCTATCGCGGCGAAATTTTTCGGAAGGACTGGCTACTCTCTCTCTCTTTCTTTCTCTTTCTTTCGTTTTGGAGTCTGAGCGCGGTCCTCGCCAGGTAGGAGAACGCGTCGTGTCCCGCGTTTCGAACATCTTCTGAACGTAGCTGGCTTGGTGGTCGATATATTGAGTAGTCCCTCTTTCGCAAACCCTCTGTTTCGAAACGCTCTGTTACGATGACGCGATGTCTCGTCAATTGGTTTCGCGCGTCCTCAGCTTCGACTCGCCTTTAAACTCAGATCGATGAAACGTTCACCAACGTTCTACGACTCTGTCAGTTGGCACTCGGCTAACAGCTCGTCGTGGCTCGTCGTGGCTGTTAAACGTTCCTCGAGAGACGAGCAGGTAGTTGGAGCGACCTTCGCTTTTGTAAAGTTGGCAAACAGTACGAATTGTCGAATATTTGCCTCGTGATGTTCGCCCTTCCCAGCTCGACGAACTATTCGTAGCTGTTGTCCAAGGGGAAAGGAAAACAAGAGGCCGAAGGCTGTTCGGGGCCCAAAGGTCGGCCGTAATAACATCGTCGTTGCTGTTCACGAGAATTTCTTTATCTCCCTTCGGTGCTCGGTTCCCGTTCCGGTTTGGCAATCGTTCCCGCCTTCGTAACTATTCGACTCTCGGTCGCCAACCGGGTAACGATACAGCCTCGTAGAGACAGAGTCTAATGGGAATACGGGGCGTTTAGGGTGGCGTTAAGGGAATAGGAATCGAAACAGAAGGGAAGACACGAGAGGCGGCAGTAGCAGCTGAACGCAGAGGCGCAACAGTTTGACCGTAGAAAACTTATCGCGGCTACACTCTCGACGAGTTTCCCCGATCGGTGGCGCTGGGAATAGAAGAAGACGCAGAGGAGAGGACGGAAGCAGCTGTAGAAAAACGAGCAGTAAAACGGTTTAGGGGCCTGGCTTGACCGTATACGGGGGAGCACGCGACGCGAAAAATACGCGTGGAACCTGTTTCTTCCTCGATGGTACGTATTAACTTTGAACGAGACGCTCAATCCGTGACGGTTAATAGCGGTTTGCTTCAATTGCGCTCGACCGAGCAATTAGATAACTCTTTATCTCTCCGCTAAATAGAAGCTGCGAGAAGTCTTCTCTCGGACCTCGAGAAATTTTCTCGGAGAGACCTCGCAGATGCCTGACTAATTTGCGCCAACGTTCTCTAACGCGGTGTGTCATCCCTTCTAGCTTTGAAACTCTGCCTTGCCTCTGCTTCACCACTCCAAAAAGCGACACGTCTTTCCTCTTTCTCTTCACGTTTGTCGAATCGAACCTTCGCGAGACTCGAATCTGTTTTTGTCCCGAAACAATTCTTTCCACCGGTGACGTTGCTCGCGGCTCTCCGGAACCTTATCTCCGGAGGATTATTATGTTTATTTGCGGGCTCTACTTATCGACTCGACAAACGAACGTTAGGTCAACCGACGTTTCCCTCCACTGATAATTCCATTCTCGGCTCGCAGTTTTCTTCTCTCTAGCCGACGATGGTCGCCGAATTCCAGGCGTGCAACGTGCTTAAATCGTCGCCCCGGACGGTCGACTGATAATCCGCGTGAAAAATCTCGAGGAGAGTGCGAACAGCGAGTAATAGTTAGTAGTCGGTTTCTTCTCGAGTGCGTGCGAGTCGCGCGTGGCACGTGTGAGCGTGAACGAGAGTGCACTTAGGCACAGAGCAAGCTCATCTCAACCGGTATCGATATAATGCGTTATTACGCGTCGTTATAAATACGCTAGCGAGACGTCGCGCCGATAACGCGCGCGATAACGCCGAACGTTCGTAAATAGCCAGGCTATTGGAGAAATTTCCAATCGCTATCGATATAAATCGCCATGCTCGTGTTGCTGTTGAAAACTAGCCGTACGTTCGTGCGTACACGATCGTCAATCGTTTTTAACGTTAGAACTACCGACAGTTAAGACGAAGCTATTTCTACCAAAACCAGTCAAAATGTCTGGTCTCTAGAAAAAAAAAAAAAACAAAAAACGTAACAATAGAATAATTCGCGATAAAGCAAGTAGGGATTTTCACGAACTCGAATCATCGCGATCCTCGATATCAGTCGATCCCATTGTCCAGGACGTTGTAGCTAGCTCGAACGTGTGGCGTTAGAATTCGTTTTCGAAAGAAAGTTCGAGGAAATGAGCTTCGATTGCCTCTTTGTTCTCCGCCGGGGGAATGTCGAGAATGTTCGTTAATAATATGCACGACGTATTTCTCAAATAGGCGGCAACTTGCAGATGAGCTGGTATACGCGATATAATACACCTGTGCAAACACGGTTGAACATTGTCTCGACGTAGTAATCGAGTGAACGCGAAGCATGGATCTGTCGGCTGGCATTTGTCAGGAAACAAAGTACTTTCCCCTTTGTATCACAATGGTCGTCTCGCTGATACGGTTTTATATCGCGAACGAAGCGAAAGTCGATTCGATAATCCACCATGTGGGTATTACACGGTAGGTTTCCATTCCGTTCCGTTCCGTTCTATTCGTCGAGGGAAAAACGAAGAAGAGAGTTTGACCAGGAGGGAAAGGAGAAAAAAAAGAAAAAAAGAAAAAGAAGTAGTCGGAGCGATGAACGGTGAGGTAGTCTCTCTCCTTTTGGTTTCGATCGGTCGAGCACGTCGTGAGTCAGCGCGGGGTAATCGGTGACCGATGCTCGTTCGATAACGCGCGGTTTCGTTCCGTTACACGAGGGTTTACGCTGGACATATATCGACTCGACGCGCCAACCACCGCGATCTCTTCCGTTCGCGTTCCGTTCGAAACAGAGGGAAGCGAAGGATGGACGCGAGAACGTGTATGGAGTAGGTCATCGGGAGATTCTATGAGGAAGAAGAAAAAAAGAGAGAGAGGAGAAGCTGCTTGCTGGTGGTGTGTGCGCTTTCCCTTTGCCGTATGCCACCTCCGCTCCGAGTTCTCACCGGTTCTACCTTGCCTCGCGTTAGTTATTACCTGACATTACCCTACGGTTTCCCTTCGAATCGTGAATACTGTTCCGTGAATTTCATCAAAGCGACGTCTCTCCCTCGTTTCGTTTCGAAAGCCACTGCTGATATCTCTGTATCGTCTTCGAGGTCGATGGCGCGCGTACCTCGCGTGTCGCGAAATTTTTCGCCCACGGACACGCGTGCTGATATATATATATATATATATATCTCTCTCTCACACACACACACACACACACACACACACACAGTCTTTCTTGCTTGCTCACTTTCGCGTTTAACGCCAGGGTGACGTACAAGGGTTCGCCAGAGCAAGCAGAGCGGAGACGAAAAGTGGTTTCTAGCTGCCAAAGCGAAATACTCGCTTGCCGGTTGTTCTCTCTTTGTGACTCTGTAGAAAAGGGAACCGGCGGTGTTTTTAAGAAGCGAGAGAGACGCCGAGGAGAGGTGACTAGTTTTATCTGGGCCAATGGAGCGCAACCGCGCGCGGTGCTTCTACTTCGCCGTTTACACCGCTGCCTGTGCCCCGTGTTTGACCTGCTCGAAAACCTCCTCGAGTAGCTCGCGTGAAACGATTGATCAACCTGCTGCAATTACGCCGACTATCGTCTTCTATCTCGCGTTTTTTCGTTCGATCTTTTTGCGGTATTGTACATTATATCCTCGTAGTTTGATAAAATCATAAAATCAGCCACTCGCGAATCGAGCAGATTGGCTGGTGATCCCTGCGTTTCTTCGTCGAATTGGCTGGCTGAATTCAAGGCCGATCGCTGGTGGATTTCTCGCCGAAGAAATGTCAGATTCTGGCATGCCGCGAGAAAGAAAATTCTAATCGTCCCGTCTCAGCGAGACCACGACGAAAATACTCCACCAAGGAGTATCTAGGCTTCGACGACTATTATTATCACGAATCTCCTCCCGTTCTCGTCTCGTGGAACACGACGACGCGGGAAAAATACCGAGGCGGATAAAAACAAGGCGATTTCTTCTTCAAAAACGCGGCGATCGCCTCGTTTTCGTTGGCTCTATTTTCGAGTCGAACGTCGCGTGTTCTCGTTATCCCGTTTGTTCCATTTATTTATTCCGACGAAACGTCCCCTCTCTCTCTCTCTCTCTTTCTCTCTTTCGGTCACATAGCGATTATGTACGCGTATATAATGCACGTATGAAAACTGAAAGCACAGACACACGCGTGTACGTATGTGTGTACACGTTACCTTTCGCTTTCCGCCAATAGCGAAGCTACCGCTCGTTCCACGAGCTGGATTTCCGCGAAATCGTCAACGACGAGGCACGACGTGGTTTCGCGTGGTTGCGTTTTCTGGGAGACGGCGATTTCGCTGACATCCGCCGCGTTAACATTTCCTCGAATTTGCACGGACTTTCGAGACGCGTCGCGAATATATATTCCAACGATCGCGCCGTTGCGAATTTCTCGTATAGATTCTTCGTCCGAATTTCTTTCTGTTTTATTTCCTCCTCGTCGTTTGCAAGGTTTAGGTTTCGATTTCCTCGACGAACGAATCTATAGACACGTGCGTGTAAAGAACAAAGGGGGAAATTCGACGTACGGGTGAATCGAGTTAAATGGTCGGGTTGTTGAAACGCGAGCGAGCGAAAGAAAGAAAGAAAGAAAGAAAGAAAGAAAGAAAGGGGAGAAGACGGGTCGTGGAAAAACAAACAGGTTTCCTCGTATTCTCTCCATCTCTTGTTTTTACCCTCGTTGAAACGCGGTGATATCCCCGGCCTGATTGAAGAACAACGCGGCCGATCGTGTCGTAGGTCAGTGTAGCCGGGCCTACAGCGTACAGAGAGCCGGTGGAACGTTCGATTGTCAGCAGCGGACGCTCGTCGAAGCTGAATCGCGCGGATCGTCCCGTTGCGTCGGCATTCCCTCCCCCGTCACCCTTCCACACGACAATTTAACGACACGTGATTGACAGACGCCAAGTTTTGATGATGCCTCTACGGTCGCCTCACTAGCCGGCCTGGCTGTGCTCGTCGATCGTTGTCGATCGCAGCTCGACGCGCAACGAGTTAATTCGTCCGCGATAACCCAGATTCCTCGAGCGGCCAGCTCGCACACACGCGGCGCACATCTTGGCTCGCGGAGCCTACTTCTTTCGCAGGCTAATTGCCGCGTGCCTCGTACGAAGGCGAATGCGGTTATTACGCGGTTTACACGGGGCGGTGAAGGGCGAAGGCAGGTGGTTGAAGGGGGTTGCAAGCAAGCGGTCATGCGAGGCTGATTAAATTAAATTTAAAATCCCACAGTTTCGCGATATTAATTCAAACGACACGAGTGGGGAGTGGGGTGGGGGAGAAAAGGGGGCTGCTGCTAGGGAGGAGGGAACGGGAGAGTGGGATGGCGTACGGGCGCGTGTTAAAAGGGATTTCGAAACGAGAGATCCGATAAAAATTCTCGCATAGGCCGCCGGGTGTCCGCGCGCGTGGCTTTTGTGCCGTAAAACGTATCGGAAATTAATATGCCAATTTCCTCCGAAAAAACCTGGCCTGGTAGCGCGCGAGTTGCTCTCCCAGCTCCCCCCCCCCTCTGCCCCCTCGCGCCGGTTGTTAACGTTGGTCTTTTGTTTCGGAAATTAGTGAAATGCGCGGAAACGGCTGTTTCGAATGTCAAAGAGAGATTTTAAACGCGATTCGCCAGGCCGGCGAATTACCGAAGAGGTGGTGTAAACGTGAAATTACGTTCCACCGTTGGGACAATTTTTCAAGCCTGAATGAAATCGGTGGTCGCTTGCAAAAGTACAGTAAGAAAGTTGCGCAGCAAGCAGCAGCGTGTTACGTGTGTCGGGATAAAATCCATCGCTATTACACGGTGCGGGAACGCGCGCGCTTGGCGATTTCCGCGCGGCGTGTCGGTCGTGCAAAGAGAAGAGAAGGAATAGAAGCGTAGGAATAGGCGGCGGTGGCGGAGGAGCAGCAGAGGAACGGAGGAGTAGAGGAGGAGGTGGAGTAAGTTGCGCGCGCGGCCATTTTGATAATCTCCCACTCCTCAGTGTCTCACTCTCTGTTCCTTGCTCCTCCGCCTCCCTTTCTCGCTTTTCCTCTCTGTTCGTCACGCGCGCGTCAACCCTTCTTCGTCTCTGTTTCACTCTGTCTTCTCTTTCCGTCTTTCGCCTACACACACATCACACACACACACACACACACACACACACGCGCGCGCGCGCGGACGATAGTGTACGGATGGCGATGGTGGTGGCGCGGGAGAAGAGAAAGAGAGCGACGCGGATCGGGTGGAAAAAAAGAGAGAGAGAGAGAGATGGCGAGGAGAGGGGAGGAAAGGACGGCGGAACGCCGCGAGTGCAGAGGAGATTCAGACGCGGCGGAGGGGAAGGCTGTTCGTATACACACAGAGAGAGAGGAGGATCGGTGCGTACTTGTTTTTTTTCCCTCGCGTGCTGGTAGTACGCGAGCTTTTGCGGCAAAAGAGCGTGTGCAGAAGAGTCGCCCCCGTGGTCGCTAGTGTCGCGATTTCCCTTCTTTCTCTCTCGCTCTTCCGCGTTCTCTCTCCTTCTCTCTCTCTCTACAACCGCCTGTGCCGCGAGCGCGTATACGAGTGCTCTCTCGCCTGTACGTGTGTATCTCTCGCTATCTCACTCCCTCTCCTCTGCCTCTCCTCGTCTCGACCGGAAGGTGCCAGTTTCTCGTCGACGATCGTCTCGTGCACACCCGCGCTACCTCGTCGCCGTTTCGTGCATTGTCGCCCATGTCTTCGTCATCGTCGTCATCGTCGTCAATGTTCCACTTGTAATGATGCCGTGTAAAGAAATTGAATTACCAGTGCCGTCGTGACTTCCGCGCGGATTTTCGAGAGGGAAGGAACGCGCGCGCGCGCGCGCGTGCGTGCGTGTGTGTGTGTGTGTGCCCGACAAGTGCGAGTAAATAAAGAATGTTGTCGTTGTTGTTTTTGAACGGCGAGGAAGACTCGCGGCGATCGGTACGTTACGTTTGTTCGATCGGTTCCCGCGATTGACGTCGCGTTCGACGCTCGCGGATTCGCACGGATGAAAAAAGGTGCTGTTGTTCTTGTTGTTGTTGTTTGTTGATCATCCAGGGGAAAAGTGTTTGGTGAGGCGTTGATCGTGACACAGTGTGGTGTGGCTGTCGTCGTCGTACGAGCGGGAGCGCGCGCTTCTGGATTAGCCGCTCCTCACTCGTCTCTGTTTTTCCGCGAATCGTGGCCCGCGAAATGCCGACGTTCTACGGGACTCAGCTCGCGGGATCGTTCCACGAAATCGTTCGACGAAAGAATGAGAGTGTTTTTCCGCGGCAACATCTCGTGCTCGCCATTGGCCGGCCGTCGAGCCGTTTCCTCGCGCCTCGTTCTCCGTATTGTCAGTAGTGACTGCTCCGGTGAACGCAGTTCCAGCGACAAGTCGCAAGCAGTTTTGTTCCTCGCAGCACCGTTATTTTCGGATACCGCGGTCGTTCGGATACTACTCGCACAGTCTTGAACGCACGGTGAGTAATGCCAGGCAACAGCGTCATCTTCCTCCTTTTCTCGTTCCTCGTTCGTTCGTTCGTTCGTTTGCTCGTGCAAACGGTCAATTAAATTGTACCGTAACGCGATAGATCTCGCGCAGGACGAAACGTTCTACCTAGGGGCGAGGTGACGCGAGGAGGACAAGAAAGAAAAAAGAAAAAAAATTCAAGGAGAGAGAGAGAGAGAGAGAGAAGACGAACGATTACTCCGTCACGATATCCGCGCCGCCGACGTTCGATCGCGTGTTACTCCGTGCTTTTTTCTTCCTCGGCGCGGCGTAGGTACGTAGTACATCCTAGTTTTCCGACAGCACTTTTGGAGAAAGTATGACACGACTTTCGTGACCGTGCGCGCCGGTCCCTCTCTGTGTGTGTGTGTGTGTGTGTGTTTCGTGACTGGGCGCACGTGGGGAAAATTTAGACAGAGGAGGAAACGCGCGTCCCCCGTTCGTCTATCGTATCGATTAGATAGCTGGGAAATTGTCAACGGCGATATCGAAACGTCTCCGCTGGATTAACGGAGAATATTTCGCGCATAGAGAGAGAGAGAGAGAGAGAGAGAGAGAGTGAGAGAGGTGTTAGTCGCGCGCTGTTTACTTTCGAGCGACGACACCGGACGAAACTAGATTTCGCCCGATATAAATATCTTGTAAGAGAGGCACTTGCCGAGTGTTGCCGAGCCTCTCTCGCGTAGCGTCATCGAGCAGTCGATCGTTCGTGCCAACGTTCACGTTAATTCCAGAAAATTATCGGACGGATACGCTGGCGCGTAAAAATGTTTGTCGGCAGCCATGTTTCAAGAGTAGCTGTACTTGCTCGTTCATTCGTCCGCTCGCTCGCTCGCTCGCACAGATATCTCGATTTCGTCATACCACGTGCCGCCATTTTTTCGTTCGTTCGCTCGCTCGCTCGCAGTTTAAACAAGGCACGTTGCCTTCTTAGCTTCGCCGTCATTGACGCAGCGTGCCGCGCGCGCTCCGGTCGTCGTTTAGTTGTTGTTTACGGCGATACGTGAACTTTCAAATACACGTCCGTCCGTCCGTCCGTCCGTGTTCCACGCATTCGTTCTACGTATTTAACCCGGATCCACGCAGGATAACAACGGTAACGCGTCGATTTCGATTTTAGAACGTGCCCGTGCCAAGGTATGATTCACGTTCTCTCTTACCTACAAGACCTACTTACCAAGGTACCGGAATAACGTCCGAGAGAGAGAGAGAGAGAAGCATCGCGCTCCGTGTGCCGTGCGAAAGCCTTCGCTTTTCGCCGAGTTTTACCTCGCTGCCTGACGTTTCCAACGTTTGCTCGCTTACTGATTTGTTTATAGCCTCGAGGACGCTGCCATCAAGTTCGCCCGAGTTTCGTCCTTCGAATCGTCGATCTTTCACAGCCATTCGAAATCGCTCGCCCAATCGGCTTTAACTGAAACTTCTTGAGTAAGAAAACAAAAAGAGAAAAAGAAAGGAAGGAAAAGAAAGACAGATTGTAACTTCTCTGCGAAAGTGAGCGAAGCAAAGTGAGTAATATACAGAGAGCGGGAAAAAGTAACGTAAATTCGCGATTCCTCGACGATAAATCGGCGTTATCGCTTGTTATTTCACCTTGATACTCGGTGTACGTCGGGAATCCCTATACTGTCGCGGTTCTTTATCTTTGTCGAGCAACTCTCGGTAAATTCCTCTCTCTTTTGTCATTCTTCGTCACCGTGGCAAAGCCAGGTGCCACAAGATGACCAGAAAGAGAGAGAAATGTGGCAAAATTTTGTAGTTCTCTCTCTCTCTCTCTCTCTCTTTTTCTTTCTCTGTTTGTCTATTGCATCGTTCCTCTTCCCTCGCTCTTTCGACTCGCCGCGCGCTAACTCGTGATTACGTAAGTGACAGACAGCGCTGCTACCAAACAGCCTTGGTTTCCTTTTAAAAATGGCCGTCCACTGGCCCGAGAAACATCGCATCTCGTGTCGAAAACATCGGCCGCGTTCTACGCCGCAGTGCTCCGTTTGCCGATCGAGCGTCTCGAGAGATCGCCATCTCCTCGTCGTCGATTTTCAGTAACTGAAATTATCGCTCGGACAATTCAGACTGCAGACTGCGTGCGACTCTCTCTGTGTGCGACTTGCCCGAAACAAGTAGTAGCTTATCTACCAGCTTANAGATAACCCTGTCTTGCTTCACCAAGCGACGTGCTTGCGATTGGTACACGGATACTCGTATCGGATTTTGGTTCGACAGCTTTGTCAGAGAATTCCAAGAGAAGAATCGGGGAAGCAGCGATCGGCCGCGGTTCGGTTTGTGAAAGATATCGAGAGTGGGAGGAAAGGAGAGGATTTTAGTAACTTACTAAGGAAGTAATCAGTCTGAACTCTCTCTCTCTCTCTCTCTCTCTGTCTCAAATCTCTGCTGGTAGTGGGAGAAGGAGATACACGCACGCGGAGGAACCGAGACGAGATGGTTTGCCGCCGCTACGCCGGTAATAATCCCGTCCCGTCGCCGAGTCGTCTCGGCCAATGGCCTCGTTGACTCCACCGGGCGAATTCCGTGGCTAAGCCGTGAATTCGACCCGACGGATTCCTGCNATTCCGTGGCTAAGCCGTGAATTCGACCCGACGGATTCCTGCCGAGTCTTGCGAATTCTGCACCGATTTCGAGCCATATTTCCCGTGGACGCGAAAAATCGGCAACAACCACCGCTCCGAATAGTGTTCGCTAATGAACACGCACGCGGCGGATCGATATTCGCTCGACGGAAATTAGTAAGTAGTCTTTGCCCAGCGTATTGGCCACTGAATACACTCGCGATCTCATGGAAATGTACTCGCTGGCCGGTCGGAATTTGATCGAATTGGAAAGTGATCCGATGAACGCGTAACATCGATTTTCCAACGAATGACAAGAAACAGAACAGAGGAAAAGGCTTTTCACAATGGTCGAAGTTGGTTAGTCGAAGGTTGGTTGGTTGGTTGGTTGGTTGATTCGTCGCCGGAAACGCGACTAAACAGGTGTTCGCGCCATCTGCAGCTGCCGCCCCCTCTGTGTGTCTCGTCACAAATATATCTCTCCTCTCTCTATTTGCGTTGCTCGGCTTCCAAGTTTCTCTTATCGTAGTCGGCGTTTTCTTAAAACAGGATAGTTATTCTCAATTTCGACCTTCTGCTTCCTTGGTCTTGGAAAAGCGAATGATTCGCATCGTCAGTGAGATCATCGTTTCGCCTCGATCGATCGTTTCGCGATCAACAGCGGCAAGGAGCGCGACAGAATTTTCTTTAAAAAGATGGACCGAGAATAGAACGTTGGCTCGTCCAATGTCACGGATATCGAACATCGACACACGCGGCACGCGATCCATGCCAATTTTTGCGTCTGTCGTAACATAACTTGGATCAACCCGTCGCGAGAAGTCGATCTCACGCGCTGTTCTCGTTTGATTGCCCCTCCCTTTTTTTCTAGTTTTATTCTTCTCCGTCTGCCTTTTTGTCCGAGCGTGATAATAAAAATCCATACGCGGAAGCAAGAAGCCGTACGCAGCACGTCTGTAAATCGCCTTTGACAAGGTAGTTGCGATAAAAAGTCTGGAGAAACGTAGTTTCTTTTTTTTCCTCGCGATACTCGCCGTTAATAAATGGCTTCGTCTCGCGATTACAACATCAATTCGATTAAACGTCGTAATTTCGTAATTCCTAGAAACGTAGAGCCCCACCTATTCGTTGCGTTTTCTTATGGCCTAATGTCTTAAGGCCTACTGTAATATTTCAATTTGATTTGTTCGAACGAATGGAACGAAAAAAAAAAGAAAAAAAGAGCAAGCGTTCTCGAGACGAGAACGTAGACATTACGTAAAGGAAAAAAAAAGTGAAAAAGAAACCAAGAGTATTATAGATAAATAAGATGAGAGTATCAATATACAAATGTAATGATTACAGTGACAAATAATGAAGAACAAGATGAAGATAGTGATATAAATATGTATATAGATAGATAGAAGTATACAGTAGTTACAGTAATAGATAGTAAAATAAATACAGCGAGTGATACGTTAACGAACAGTTCTGACAACGTACACGTGTTCGGATAACGAACACATTGCACCGCGACGCTGTGTGTAAGATACATCGAAGAAATCATCTATGAACAATTAAGCAAACAATTCGAACATCGTTTTCGAATAGATTACGTTCGTAAACCGACCACGGTGTATATAAATGCAATAAGATAGAAAAGACTGTATAATAAAACACGNTTTTTTTTTTGTTTTTTTTTTTTTTTTTTTTTTTTTTTCTCGAAGCGGCAAGTTGAGGTAAATAAGTCAATTTCGTTACACATGGTCTGTCTGTCACTCATTGCGTTGCGACTCTGTCAGCATGGCTGAACTTTTATTCGATCGATCCCGTTATTTTTACACTTTAGTCAGAGATATATCGTCTCTCTCTCTCTGTCTCGCGATAACGCGCGTATCGGTAAACGTCGATTCTTAAAATAGACAAAGTCGCGATCGTCAGTCCACGGACTGAGAGAGGACTAATCGAGGGATATTTGGTGGTTTCAGCGTGGACCGGGACCGGCTTCGGGAGCGGGAACGACAGGCCCGCGCGGCGATGTCGGTCCAGGCCGAACAAGCGTCTGCAGGAGGTGGTCCTGACACCAGGCATCATCATCATGGTCACCACAATCACGTTCACCATCACGCTAATCCGCACGCCGTCGCTGCTCCACTATTCCGTGCTCCCGTCAGGGTAAGTCGATCTTATTTTTCCTATTTTTTCTTTTTTTTTTTTTTTTTTTTTTTTTTTCTTCTTCCCCCGATTCGTGGTGCGAAAGCATTACTCTCTGGTGAAGTCGAACAATCGAACGATTTTATTTAGTACTGTTTTATTGGATAACCGCGGCAAATATTCGTCGACGTCGATTTTTTATTCGAACCATCTTTTTCGAACAGTCAGTCAACGAGCTTTTTCGTCCGCGCGCGGTTTATAAATGCGACACGACGGATGTAGAAACACATTTCGAACAATTTACCGCGTGTCACACACCGTGTCGCGTGACAGATTACACATTAGTTGATTGCGCGATTCAATCCGACTTTCGTTTGTCCGAACAGTCTAATATAATCTGATAAATTCGACGTTTGCGCGAATGTGCTCGTGACACAGTTGCTCGTTGAATCAGCTTTAAATAACCTTTAAATTACAGCCCCAGATCGGTATCAAATCTCATCCAAATCGATGCGAAGTCAACTCGTTTATTATTTTCTCATCTTTGTGACTTTCCTCTTCCGTCTCTCAGAGTCGATACATCAGAGTTTCGACTAACTTTTTACTCGGTTTTGCGAATCAACTGCTCTTCCAGCAGAAACGTTCCAGCTGTTTTAGCTGTTTCGATTTCATCCCCGAGTCCAGAAGAATCCCAGCGGCTATACAGAGAAATCCCGTAAGGTCGTTACGACTCGTGATCAGATCGATTACGACAAATTTCGATCAGACTTGAAACTTTATACACATATTTAGTCACACGGTCTATGTAATCTTGCGTCGCATTCAGGAGAGAGTCGATCGAGCTCGATACGAATCGATACGAATCGATACGATTTCTTGCACGTACAGCAATGACGGAGGTGACATTCTCTTCGTTACTCAACAGGTGTTCCGCGACTTTTAAACTTTCCTAATAACCGCTTTTACGAGCCTCGTGCGTGACGCATCTGCTCTCTCGAATTTGCTACTTTCAAATTTTGTAACTTTCGTCGCCGCGAGAGGAGAGACGAGTGTCCCTGCGATCGCGCGAAGAAAACAAACGATTGCTCGACTCGTTTATCTTATCTCAGTCGCGCTTGGATTACGGGTACAACATATGTCCGTGACGAATGAAACGAACGTTCGCGATGGTATATCGTATCCGTTAATCGATCGGAGCGTTCTGACGCGTACTGCGAAGTTAATAAATTAATAAATCAACGGTGAGAGAGGATCCGAGTAAACTTTCATCCCGTGAACGTTCTTGTGGCCTCGTTTTGTCCTCGCGGTGTAACGATTAAACGATTAAAAGGCGAGAGCCAAGCAAAGAAACGTTCTTGTTGAAAAAAAAGGAGTGGGATGATACGCGGTAAGGGAGAAATTTCTAGCTTTCTATCAATTCGATCGGCCTTCCTCCTCGCGGAAGTCGGAAAGTCTCGCACTTCCTCTGAAAAATATAATCGATCTTTCAACCAATATTTGAACTCTGTTGTATCACGCTTGTATTTATAAATTTATATAAAATATTGCAGAACAGAGGTTTCTTTTTCTTCTATCGACAAATGAAATTGATTTCAATGTGTATAAATATTCCATTCCAGATTTCTCGATACGTGTTATATATCTGTTAAGATTTCGATAATTATGTTCTTCCGTCAGTTTTCTGCATTTTCAAGTTTCACACTCATTTCCAATTCTTTGATGAAACACGTGTTTCAATTGTTCTAAAATCCATGTAAAAACATATTTATTTTTATCATGTATCTACCTATTGCACACGTCGAGATTAAAGAGATTCATTTTTACACTGCAACAAGTATCATAGTGCTTGTTACGATAGTGTTAATGGACGTTTTGAAATTTTACGACTGGCTGATAACAATCGCAGTCACTGCATTAATTTCAATTGAATTAAATCGCCTGAATTCGATTCATCGATACACTCAGTTCCAATTGATATTTCGTATCTGTGTTTTTATTGAAACTGTGTCGCTTTTCATTAGGGATAAGCAATGTTTTTTTTATTTTTCGATACTGTACAAAATTTTATTTAATCTAAGAGTTGATTTGTAATATAGTTCAACAACAAGCACACTAAATGTCAGTGTGCATTTAACTAGAATGTAGGTGTATGTTTTAATAAGTTGTGGATTGAAAAATGAAGAAAGAAAAATATAAAATTGTAGGAAATATACTGTATTCTCAGTTGTCTCAGTCATAAAAATCTTCTTACACGTTAATTAAAATAAATAGTTATAGTTTCTTGTTGAATCTCGCAATATATTTATTTAAAGAAGTAAGCCTCTATAATTTGAAGAAAACTTGTATCCTAATACTTTTTCTTTAATTTAAAAAAAAAAAAAAAAAAAAAAAAATTACAATTTGAGCGCCCGTATCTCACAGACCTTTTAAAACGTTCTCAGTTCGAAATTCGCGCGTGTACTTTCAGGCCTTGTTAATTTCACGACTCTGCGTATGTTCGCGGTTGGATCAGTCAATATTAACTCGTTATTTAACGCTTGTTTTATAATATTCACCGTATCACTCGCGATCAGTAGATCAAAGCGCCTGCTTTCGACGTGTCTGTTTATTTTCCGTTTGCAAGTTGTCCTTTCGACGAAGCGTCGTGGAATATCGTTCGCGAAAATTTCTCTCGATCACTGCAAAGATTCAACTCGGTGTGTTCAAGTGCAACGAGTACGTACGCGTGACGATTTGGTTTCGATAGGGGAATTTAGGACGATGTTTGGCAAAAAGAAAAGAGGAATCGTACATATTTAAGAAAGTCTTTATCGTTCTGTTGCGCGTTCTTGGCAGTGCACGTTGGTACGTTAAAATTGGCCACGCGCAATTTCGACCGTTTTCCTTTCCTCCTGCGTAACATTTGTTTCTCGAGTTGAGAAATCCTCGAGTTATTTGTCTCGGAGAAATACTTGAGCGTTCGTGGAAGTACAGATCTTCGTCGTCTCAAAGACGGTGCTTCTCGGTCGACGTGGTTTCTCGCTATCGGAGGTCGTTTCAACGTATTCGACGCGTGCATCGTATCAGAAGTACCTCGATTAACCGCGGCTATAAAAAGCTCTAAATATTCCATGAATCGATATAACCGTTCGTATGAATATGTAACACAGCGAAGTGCACGTAACGATGAGACATTGTCAATGCTTTTGTAAAATCGTATAACAATCTATTCGGGCTCATTCTAAAGCGTGAAGCTTCTAGTCTCCTAGCGTAGCAAGCAATTATTCTCGAAAATTGTAAACGTTTAAACATCTCTGGAGGCAATTAAAACTCAATCTTGACCATGGTCTTGAAAATTGAAATTTTTTTCTTTACAAAGAGAATCCTTGAACCAAACTGGAACCGCGATATTTTTTTTTGCCATTTTATTGAACTTTGAAGATTAAGGCTCGATGACGAAGTGTTGGGATTTCTTGAATTTTTGTCGTTCAACTCCAATTTTTACCAAAGTTTTAAGGAGTCGTTCAATCTTCAGATAAATAAGATTATTGTACACAGAGAACAGTTTATCATTTGCTACATGACGATACCTCCGGGGAGGGGAGGGGAAATTTTACACTTCAGAATAAGGCCAAGTATATCGTTGTATGATTTCTTTTCACCAAAGTTCAAAATATCGATTCAATTTTTCATTTAACTTAATTCTACGGTGCGGAACTGACTCCACGATAGTGATAGAATTTTCTTAGACGACCCGGAACGCTACGTATTTTACTTTTTTCTTTTTATATTCCACACGTATCGCATATCGATAAAATATTCGAAGATGCAGGTGTTCAGTGTCGCTCGTCACTGTCTCACGAGTTAACATAAAAAATATATTCCAAGTAAAATCGCGTGTCTCTTTATCCGTATTTACATACTACCTGCTGGAATGACCTCGTTCAACGCTGTTCCGTTTAATTGAAGAGCATATCTTGAAATCGTCAATCGAGATATCGCTGTACGTAGTAACGGAAGAGCCAAGAATCCGGAAGCTAAAAACGGGCTAGATTATATTTAAAATTAAAGACTAGAAGAGGGAATAAGAGAGGGAAAGGAGGTCGGTGACTTGGTACCGCGAACTTAAGCAGCAGCCGCGTATTTATTGCCGAGATTAACGGCGCGCATTTGCATTTCTATGTAGCGTGGCTCGCACGGCGAAAAGTTGTGATTTAGAGCGAGCAATGGTCGCAACGCGCCGCGAGGCAACGACGACATGGGGCTCAGGCCGCCGCCGTACGAATCGCCGGGGTCGAAAGGGGTGTAAATGGTGGAGGAAGGCCTGGCTTTTTCCCCGATAGGTATGTCTCACGGTAATGCACTCGGTTGCTGCGCACGAACGCGAAACAACGACGAACAAACGAGCAGGCGAGCGCACGAGTCTCGTCCGTGCTGGATGGAGACCTTGCTCGTTGCCGCGTCGAGCCGAGCCGAGCCGAGCCGAGCCGATTATACGCGACTCGTTCCCCGTTAAAAACGCTTCTCCTCGTAGAGCCGCGATAGAGCAAGGCATTGCGCTTGGCAAATTAATGGAACGCTGCTGCGATCGAAGGCCGTCGGTTTCTAAGTACCATTTTACCATTTTCTCTGGAACGTTGCACACCGATTTCGTTACATTCCGGTCAACGATTAAACAATTACACTTTTAAACAACTACAACGTTTACGATATTAGCACATTATTGGCTGAGCGATATTTGAATTTGAATTGTGAAATTCTTTCAGTTTGTGGAAAGACGTTGTTTAAGTGAGTTCAAGTTGCCTTAAATTTTTCCACTTTTTATTGATTTAAATTTTTAAAAATGGCACCTTTTTTTAACAAAGCTCCATTTAGCTTTTTTTAACAATTTCCCGCTGAATTTTGTGATGATAATTTATCCGACTGTCCANTGTGTGTGTGTGTGTGTGTATTATTGACTTCTACTATATATAGAGTAGAAGAGCATCACCTTTCCGACTATTTCGATTATTCGTTTCGATTGAGCGCTAACATTTCGCGCGATGTTTGTGATTTCAGGTGAATCCGGACGCTCGAGACAGCACGACGCAGCAAATTCAATTGAAACTGGGCAACTATTCTCTGGTGAAGCATCTTCTGGACGAGCCGAAACGGCTGATCGGCATCGAAGGTGTACCGCCGAGTCCTGCCCCGCCTCCGGCCGTGTGCCTTCGGCTGAGTTCCAATTCGGTCGGCTCAAATTCCCGGAGCTCGCCCTCCTCTCAGGAATTCAAGAAACCCGGAGGACCGAGGACCGACGGTAGCGGTTCGTCCTCGTCATCGACGTCTTCCACTCTGTCGTCGTCGTCGTCGTCGTTGTTGTCAAATCATCAGCAACAACAACAGCAACAGCGCGGCGGTTTCGTGAAACCGGCCGACGGAAAGCCTCCGTACGGAAGCAGGGGTAGCTACCCTGGGCAGCTGGTGAAGCTGCACGGGGTCAGTGGCAACGATCATCGAAGCCACGGTTTATTACCCCCCAAAGGACCGCCCACGAATTCACCTGGGAACGGTACGCTCGTTAACAATTCGAATATCGGGAATTCCAGCGGCAGCAGGCTTCATTCTGTCGGCAGCAGACTGTCCAGGTTACCTCTCGATAACGTGAGTATCGATTTCCATTGTTTCGTGGCCATCGCGCCGCCTCCGTTTCTATCCGTACCCGCGTGTTCTCTCTCTCTCTCTCTCTCTCTCTCTCTCTGCCCCACGTCGCGCGTTCCTCTCCTCCTTCCCCTTTTTTTTCGTTTAACGTCAACGTCTCGAAGCGCGACGTCAAAGACCTTTCGGATCACCGGACGAATCGCGTACGTTCTCCTGTACGTATGTTTTTCGAGTATCGCCGGAATCCGCCACCTTGCTTTTTAATCGCTTTATCGACGCTCTCCTCCGATTTTCTCTTTCATTTGTCGTTAAACGAGTCGGTGGATTGCCAGTCGGAAAGATAATCGAATCGGGATAGTAGTTGTTGTAGAATCGCGATTGCACTTGTTGCATTGCGCGATTAGTACCTCGTCGAGTCTCCTCCGGTTCCTCTCGACGATACGTTTTACGAACTGGTGGGGGATCAATTTGGCACTCGTTCGGCCGGATTTTCCCCCTCCACCCCCTCTGCTCGTAAATTCGCATTTAGCGTGCGCAATTCGTAGATCGGCGCGGTATTCTACGTATCCTCTGTACCGAGCCCCACTCTTCTTGCCCTCCGAACATTTTTTCGATACGATCGATCGTATCCGGCCGAACGACGGCCGCGAGTTGCGAAATAAATTATGAGTGTCCCCCGTCGGCGTGGAGCCCGACGGAAGCGCAAAAAGAGTTAATCGAAAAAGTTAAAGTGTCGATCGGGAATTTTCGCGATACGCCGGAACCGTCGAGCCAGGCCATAGTTCTCCCTTATCGATCGTCGACAAAAAGATCAAACATTCTAGGAGAGGCAGGGCGTTAATCGGCGCGAAACGATAATAAAGATGTTATTACCGGCGATTCTGGCGTTCCATCCATCCCCCCCCGCCCGCCCCCCCCCGCCCCCCCGGGGGCGGCCGGGGAGGGAGACGGGGAGGTGGGACCGGGGGGGGGGGGCGGGGGGGCGGCGGNTTCCCCAGCCGTTCTCCGGTGCTCCGTTTTTCCCCCCCGTCATTTTTTAGCCTTCCAGGGCCACGCATTTTTCCCCCATTGTCCCCGCGTTTTCCTCTCAGCAATGACTACTCGACTCGTCGTCGTCGTCGTCGTCGTTCGTTCGTTCGTTCTTCGGTGGTAATGGGCGCTCATGCCGTGCCCGGCTCTTTTCAACGTCTCTTTCTCTCTCGAGAGTGTTGATTAATGATCGCTCGAGAGCTCTGTTCGTGATAAATCGTGAACAGAATTCCGCGTGAGTATCGCACCGCGCAGCGGCCGGCCATCGCGTCGCGTCACGATCGTTTTAATTAACAAACGCGCGCGACGGAATTTGCCGCGTCCGACTCGGTTATCCTCCGTTTAATTCCACGAGCATTGCCCCAGAAACGTGGAAATTGTTGCGAACGATTCCGCGAGGGGGGGAGAGAAAGAAGAAAGAAAATTCGTTTGGCCGGTCTTGGCAGCGACTCGTTCCGTTTCAACTTTCTCGTTTAACTCTCTCGGTTATTCTCGACTCGACTCGACTCGGCTACACAGCGCTTCACAACGATTCAGCTGACAAAACTGGAGAAAGCTGATGGAATTTTTCTTACGTGATTGTTGCAGGGAACAAGTTCGAGGCCTGGACCCACCGAGAACTCGGCCGATGTGGAAAACATTCTAAAAGTAAGAGCTTGTTCTTCTTTTTTTCTCTTTCTTTTTTTTTTTTTTTTTTTTTTTTTTTANTTGCAGTGCCTTTTTCACCTACGTGTAAAACGAAGCTTTTAGAAAAAATTTGTCGAGGGCCACACATGGCTTACATATTTTTCTATCAGTTCAATGTAATCTGTATTATTATTATTTACGATGATATGAACAACTTTCACAGCGAAGCAAATACGTTGATTAGGTAAATAATATATTGATTAAAAAAATGTATGAAATTTTTTAGATAACAATATCTGATCGATAATGGCAATACGATCAGAGTATTTTCAAGATGCTCGTGTGTCTTCGTGCTCGCAAATTACAAGTACTGTCCCAAAAGGGACATTCGCGA
Source organism: Lepidotrigona ventralis hoosana (assembly GCA_002806875.1). Taxonomy (NCBI): domain Eukaryota; kingdom Metazoa; phylum Arthropoda; class Insecta; order Hymenoptera; family Apidae; genus Lepidotrigona; species Lepidotrigona ventralis. Next base: position 20,739 of record NIPQ01090557.1, read on the forward strand.
TTCAAACTATTCAAATAATAAAATTCTCGTTCAATTATTTGGTTACACAACGCGGACCGCGGGTTTGACACGTCTTGTAAACTCTCGATTCTTTTATCGCCGAGTGCGATAATAAGAACTTGGTCGGTGGATGGTTTATCGCGCTGCACGGGCCGTCTCTCGGGACGATTTCGTAACGATTTGGCGGAAGAAGAACGGTTTCTACGAAGGCACGTGATCGGTGCCACGTATTCCGAAGCGCGCGACGACCATCGAACTTTGCCTTTAGCCTGGCAATTGCTTGGAAGTTGGGCCTGGTCGATAAGCCAATTTTCTCGCCGATACAACGTTATCTCTGCCGCGGTCATATCGTGGCTGTCGTTCAACCGAATCGACCCGGCCGTTTTGGTTTGGCCGTATCGGCTTTCGTCACCGGCCCGCTGACGAGGGCACACAATTTCGCACCCTCTACACGGGCGAACCAACTGGCGAACTTTCGTCGCCGGTCGTTAATGGAGTCGGCGGCCAGCAGCCTTTCCAGTATTTTTCATTTCCCAACGCGGTGAACTCGCGACGATCGATCTCTCGTGCCCTTCGACGAGGCAGACGCGAGAGATCTTTCTCTTTTCTTCCGAAGCTCCGAGCAGAGCCTACGATCGCGTTTCGTAACGAACCACGAAAATTTCTATCAACTTATACGCGCGCGTATCCTTGAGGCGCGAGTTCGATTCGGAGCTATTTCGAGCGGAGTAATCCACGGACACGGCCATGGAACTAATCGAAAGTTTGGCCGATAGAGAGCCGATAGAGGTTGCTCGGTCGATGGTGGATACTAGACGAAAAGTAGTCGGCTTTCCTTGTTCCTCCTCCACGCCTACGCACGGTCGCGATGCATCGTGATTTCAGCGAACGAGGAGAAGGAGTCAAAGGATCACTCGGCGAGGCACCTTTAGCCATTGGCAAACAACGTTTGCCTGACGACCTACATCGAACACCGACCACGGGGTTCAGGGNTGACGACCTACATCGAACACCGACCACGGGGTTCAGGGGGAGGGTTCGAGGAGGAAGGTTATCGCGGAGAGAGCAAAGCTCTGAATTCTATTCGTCCTTTCGCGAGAGGTCCTCGAGTCACGTGCCAGCGTGATTACCGGCAATCTCCATCGGCGCGCAATCGCCGCCGTTTCCGTTTAAATCAACACCGCAAAGCGAGACCTGCTGATCCTCTCTGCTTCTCTCCGAGTTCTCCGCAATCGACCGTCCGCTTCGTTACGTTACGCGTCTGTATAGTAGTTTGCTGCTGTGTGCCTCCTGACTTTTCATCGATCGGTGACGATAGTATGACGCTACTACTCGCGATGTATTCGGCAATGTTTCAATTCTACATCGAGAAAGAGAGAGAGAGAGAGAGAGAGAGAGAGACAATTTGTCCCGTGTGTGTTTCGTGAACTCGATTTCATCGGCGCGGACAGTCGGGCCCGATACACGGTTGCAATCGTGCTGATAAACTGCCGGCTGACCCAGTTCTCTTCGTGAATAGAGAATAATGACGGCGCGGGAATGGCTGGCCCGCTCGTGGGAGTCTAGGAATCCGATCTTCCCGACTTCGTTCGACACGAGACCGAGCCGAAACGCTCGCCATACTCGTTTTAACCGGTCGATTGCTCGTATAACGAGATTTTCACTTATAACGCTTTCTGGTAAAAGCTCGTTCGTCCGGTGGGGGGAGGGGGTGTTAATTTTATGGACACACGGCTTAACGGCGATTATCAGAGAATTGATATTATTATCTGCGATATATATCGCGACACGCTTGATCGACTATCGAGATATACGGCACGGTGCCAGGCCAGGATGAATGTTCTTGCGTGTATGTATGGTGCTCCGTCGATTGAGAATACCTGCTCCTTCATAGAGCTCGTGGACAGTGACAAGTTTTCCCTTTCGATCAAGTGGTTATCGTTTCGTATCCATTTCCTCAGGAAATCTAGAAAATATTTGCACGCTACTGTATTTCGTTGCAGCGTTTCTTTTATTTTATCTTCGATGTGAAAGCAATGATAAAAGCAAAGTAGTAATCAATATAGTAATTACGTGGATGTCACCAGGCATATTAAATTCAAGCAAATATACGTGTAAATGAATTTAGGCAGTCAGTGTTCGTTGGGATATGTTTCTTGATGGAATATATATATGACTCGAGAAAAGTTTATAGATCGTTGGGGAATATATATATATATATATATATATATATATATATATATATATATATCTNAGGGAAGCGGCAGATTCTCGGTGAAATTTTCGCGGGCTGCATAATTCGTGGGGCGGCGGTAAACAAGCCCTGTCGTTTTCATCGTAGGAAGAATATAAGTACAGCGACGAAGAGAGGCTTTTGTCTCTCGTGGCTCTTTGTTCGCGCTCGACGGATGTCTCGACGGGTCAATGAATCGGTCCCGACGATTCGCCCGGTGGAAATGCGTTTCGTTCAGGCCGCGCGCCTGGTGCCGATGCACCAGACTGCATTGTTCGCGCGTTTGCGACTTCCACTCGCGCTGATACTTGCTTGACTAATACGCGCGTACTTGCTGTCCACCGACTCGAGACCACGGCCCACTCTACGTCGATGGAGTAACCACGAGTCCTCGTATTCGTGGCCGTTCTTACGCAAAACTACTCTGTTGCTACTCACCTTGTACTGTGATTTACGACGATGGCAAAAGCAGGCGAAGGAAAAGAGCGCGTTCGAATCGGTGTCTTTGCTTTTGCTTGCGCTTTCACCACCCTTCGGTCGAATGCGACATCGCCTTAATCGACGATCGATCGTCTCTCTGTTTCAGGAAATGACCATGCCGCCCACACCACTGACGGCCATCGCCCAGACGCCGAGAAAGGAGCTCGAGTCAAAGTTCACATTCAATCCAATGCTGGCGAAGGTGAGTGTTGCCCTCCTACTTGTTCGCGCGATTGTCGAGATCGATCGAGAAACAGTGATGATCGGAGAAACATACACGTGGCGACAAATACACCTGTCCACCCTCCATTTACGCGGAGTGAATTACAAATGCTTACATTTGTGCGATATTTTTTTTTTTACACGTGGAGAGTAGAATTTTTCTTAGAATTTAGTAGAAGCAATACGGTGACAATAGAGAAAACTCATAGTGTTTGTTTTCAACGACGACGTTCAAACGCGTTTCAAATTTACGAAAACTTAAGCAAAAGGGTAAGGTCGAGAACAAATCGTTAATAACGAAAATGAAGTCGAACTCCTCCCCCATGCCAAGTGTTTCAAGCGACGAGAATAACGAGTCTATGCCGATTGAGCGATTAGAATTTACTTCCTGAAATGTCGTCAACGTGAAATAAATTTCTACAACTTGAATTCGCTTCTCTTTCCAATATTCCGTTGTTTTCTCTTGTACCGATAGATCTTCATTCGCGTAAAACGAATCCACGTGGAACGGACACTCTGCGTAAATGGAGATATACAGGAGTGTATATTACACACACGTGGAACAATTCAACGATTTTCGATGAGATAATGATTCTTCGAAGCGGTGTGTGTCGCGCGAAATCGAACTCGCTCGGAAAGTGGTCGACAATCTCAGGACGCGTATCGATCGTGGAAACGTTTCGAATTGTATCGAGCGACCGAGAAGAAGCGTTTCGTGCCACTTGGCACTGTGTCAAGAAGCTCGCGTTCGCCGAGACGGACGCCTTTCGTTGCGGATAAATCGGCTCTCGCGCAACGCCCGCGTGCCCGTTCTAGAAAACTCGACCGAAACGCGGAATTTCGGTTCGCGGCTCGCTTCGAAAGTCTCCCTTTCCTTTCGACGACGAACGCGAGAGTCCGTCCGATCGATCGATCACCGCCGTTTTCGAGCCTAGCGAGCTCCACTTGGCTTCGTGTCAACAGTTTCGTGCTCTCCCCAATGTCGTTTCGTTTCGTCTCGTCTCGTCTCGTCTCGTCTCGTCTCGTCTCGTCTCGTCTCGTCTCGTCTCGTTACTTCCTCTCGGCAAAGAAGAGGAGAACGAAGACGAGAGACACGCGTGCGAAAGTCGGATAGAGAGGAAAAACGAGCGGCGAGAGATCAACAGCCTTTGGCGAGAAACGAATCAATTTCGCGTATCTCGTTTGTTCTCTTTTTTTTTTTCTCGATGCTGAATTCGCGCTATGCCTGCTCAGCCAGTTGACGCACAAATTAAATTAATCGAGATTTGTCAATTCGCTGTTCGAATCTTTTATCAGCCACGCGACGAACACTCGATGCGCCGCGTTTTCGTCCGTGGGTCGTTCGGCTTTGTTCGAACGATCCGAAAACGGATCTCGTGACACGTAGAGTTTGTAGACAAAGCTCGGTGGAGTAGCGTCGCGCTCGTAGCTCGCTCGATATTATCGGTTTTGAATAACCCTGGTTTTTTTCTTTGCAGTTGACCGAAGTGACGCCGCAGGAAGCCACGAAGCCCCGTAAGTAAAGTTTCCATATTGTGTCGTGTGCCTCTCGGTTTCGGGGTAATCCCCTGTCGAGTGAAAATGCTCGATGGCACGATCAAAGACGGGAATCCTGTTACGCGTTCTACGCAAACGTGACTCTAGCTACCTCCGCGATGCACCGGGAAGCTATCCCATTACGAGACTCGCGATAACAAGCCTCTTAATATCGCCACAGCTAACCCTTCCAGCCAGCGAATGCTCGAAAATGCCTGTGTGTCGACTACCCTGTCGCGTTTTCTCGTTAGTTGTCGAACCGTATTTACTCCCACGTGACGTTGATTTCGCTGAAACCTCTATTTGAGAATCTACGGTGAGAGAGAGAATTCACTTGCTACGTGTTACTATTATACTCACTGTCGCGTTCAAGTCGATCTTTTATACGAGGCCAACTTTCTTAAAGTAATTCTTGCACAATTACTTCGTAGAACTAGTGGTACTGCGTCTTAGGAATATGTTGCATTACGTTCATTTTGGTCCTGGCAATAGGACCAAACCCAGAGGAACGGATACCCTACACTCTAGATATCTTATTTCGAAGCAGTTCCATCACGGTTTGCAACGTTTGTTTCGTAAAAAAAAAAAAACGAAAAGAAAGAAAGAAAAACAGAAAAAAGTGGCACGCATTTAGCCCGAGGGTTGATTTGACGTTTGTCGTTCATTCGCGCGATCAAGAGATCGGCGAAACAAGCCGAGTTTCATTGTCCCGCTGTTGTTCGCAGCCGCTCGGTCGACGAACGCACGGGACCGGGATATTTCGGGACAGTTTAATCCCGTTTCCTTTCTCTTTTTCAAATTCTTTTATTCCATTTTATTTCGCTCTGGCCTTTTTTTTTCGCCTTTGCGCGCGGTGACGAAACTGCGGCGTACTAATTTAATCGTTGTGCGCGTGGCGTTGTTCGCCGCGGTCCGACCATTTTTTCTTTTTTTTTCTTTTTTCTCTTTTCTTTTCTTTTCTCTTTTTCGTTTCCAACCGGCGAATCTCGTATTATTCTTTTCAACGAGAAATATTTTCATAAAACCGCGGTGGAATTATTTGCGCGACGACGGCGTTGCTCCCCATCCGCCCCCCTCCCTCCCTCCCTCCAAGCCCCCACGCGCCTCGATTCGAAACAAAGTAGCGCACGGCCTATGAAAAAAACCTGTGGATTCATTGCGAACGTCAATTTGCAGCCGCGTTTCGCAGTCACTGACCTTTCCCATTAACTCACCGTCCGGGGGAAATTTATATTTGACTCTCGAACCGGTCGCGCGTACACGATCAAAAAAAAATATATATATATGTATGTATGTATGTATGTATGTATGTATGTATGTATGTATGTATGTATGTATTGTCTGAAATGCGTGGAAAATTTACGTTACACCGGCTGCGACTTCGACAACTGTTTGCCTTGAAACACACCCAAAGAGTGGTTTTCTTTTTTTCGAGCGACGAGTAAAACTGTCGCCGGAAGCGTGACCGGTTCGCTTCTTGCGATTTACGCAACCATCGGGTGTTACGTAGAAAACGGAATGATACCATTTCCCACTCTTTCGCGTGATTCGGCTTTTTCCCTTGAAAATTACAGTTTTTTTGGTCACTGTGTCTTATCTAAAGTTACATGCACCCCCGCGTGCACGAGTTATATATACACAATTTTGAGACGTGTATAGTGTAACACTATAATAAAAATAGTACAATATGAGTTATAAATTATGTACAATAAGTAGAATATTTATGATGCAAGTTTTTGTATAGAAAATAATTGAATACAATGAATATTGCACTTG
>NIPQ01090557.1:38375-58063 GCA_002806875.1 Lepidotrigona ventralis hoosana
GCAGCTGTGGGAATGTAGGGAATGAAAAGTATACGAAGTCTGAATGTAGTGGACGTAAAGAAGAAAACGAAGAGGAAACGTACACTTATCTTCCTCGATAAAACAGCGAAATCGATTTGATGTGGCCATTGTAACGAGACGAGAACGAGAGAACATAAATAGAGAACATAAATAGAGAACGAAGGAGAAGCGTTAGGCAAGTTGGCTGGCGCGCGAGCATTCAACCGGGAGTCAATCTCTTTTTAGGACCAGAATCGTAACGAACAATTTATCTCGACAATTAGTCACAAAACATATCGAAATTGAATTGAATGAAATTCTGAGCACTTCCGGGCAGCATTTCCCCGTATATCCAACAATAGACAGTATCATACGAGAAAGACGCTGGACCAATCCGTAAGGACGTTCAATGATTAAAATGCGTCGCGTTTGCTGGTTCGTTGCTGATGCTTCTCTACACAAGTGGGCAACTAGAAAGGAAAAAGCAAATAGACGGATGATGAATAAAAGGGAAGAAAAGAGGAACGAAAGAAACAAGCACGGTGGGGCGGGGAAAGGGTGGAAAAAAAAAAAGAAAAAGGAAAAGAGGAAACGTTGGAACTGTGGCAAAGGGATCGAACACGAGTTGACGAGACTCAGGGGGGCCCGTATAGAGTTACTAAGTGCGGTCCAATGGTTCACGGGATACAATTTTATACCTCGTGTGCGCGTGCACACGGACTGAAGGATAAAAGAGACTAAAAAAAGAGGTCTATTAAAAAAAAAAAAAAAATTTTTGATATTTTCGAGACACATATTTATAGCGGATACGTATAATATCAGGCCCTCCGCTCTTGTCAGCCCGTGCTGTGAAAACGTAGAAACGAATATGCAAAACGATATTATCCGTACTTAGTGTTACAGAGATCGTGCCGAAGCTGTGAACGAATCTTGCAACTCGTGCAATCCGGCTGCTGCAATTGAAATCGAACTTATTCGACATTTTATCGAAAAATTAATTACACTCGTAACACGTCTGTCGTTGATTCATGATTCATAATCCTTCTTTTTTTTGAACGACGTTTTTCGCGATTTATATCTTATGTCTTATACATATATGAGTCGCAAGGTTCGTTCAGTCTCGGCCATCTTTGTATCACTAGCTATATATATATATTTTTCTTTTTTTATCTTATTTATCTTATTTGAATCGTCTTTTTTCTTTTTTTTTGTTGTTCCGTAATTTTAAGAATATTTCTTTTTTTTTTTTTTTAACTTTGAAATATATATGCAATGATGGTCACGCAAATGAGTATTCGTTTTGGGCAAGTTCTACGTTCCTACCGATCTCCAAAGTTAAGACAGAAAAGGACTAGTAATGGTGCTGCCGTTATGTTTATCGCCATGATTAGGGACTCCCTCGATGGGGAGGCAGAGACTATGTATATTCGGAATCTGCAACGCGTTTTCCTTTCATGGTTCCGTTTCTCTTTCTTTCTTTTTCTTCTTTCTTTCGTTTCTTTTTTCTTTCTTTTCCTCTTTTTTTTTCTTTTTTAGTTTTTTCTTTCTCGCATCGATCGACAACGATCGATTCATATATCTTCAATCTAAAAAACAAATTTATATGTTATATTATTATATTATATTATATTATATTATATTATATTATGTCATATTATATTATATTATATTATATTATATATTATTGTCATTACTATCTACATCTTTATTATTAATATTATTATATTATATTATATTATATTACATTATATTATATTACATTATATTATATTACATTATATTACATTATATTATATTATATTACATTATATTATATTATATTACATTATATTATATTACATTATATTATATTACATTATATTATATTACATTATATTATATTACATTATATTACATTATATTATATTATATTACATTATATTATATTATATTACATTATATTATATTACATTATATTATATTACATTATATTANCCTCGGGAAAGGTCAACCTAAATTCATTCGCGAGGCAACGAAAGGGGACAAAAAAAATCTTCGCGATAATCTGACATGTAAAAAGTCAGGGACAAAGTGACAAAAAGTCGAATAAGTTTCGGCGCTGAGTTTCCTTGTTTATTTACACCCTGGTCGGATGGGAACACTGAGCTCGTACCCCTAGCATGGCGAGGAAAATCAATAGAATCCGCAGTGCGGCGAAAGTTTTGTCATAAGCCTCGAGGACCTCCTCCCTTGCTATCTGTACCACCGGTTAGATTTACGCGAGGCAAAGTCCCGTCGAACGTACGGGAGTAAGTAAAATTCACCACGCGGTTTCATTTCGCGCGATTATCTTGTAAAATGTCCGTGAAATGTTCGTCCGTTGCCACTGTCATGGCTACGAAATTTTATCCACCGCATGCAAGACAGATGTGGCGGTTTCCCCCGTGCCCGGAGCCACCTGTCAAAGACCTTCCATGATGGAATTTTTAATCGGCCCTCTTTGTAGCGCTGTCGTCGCGGTTTGACTTACCCAAGAAAGTGCAAAGCATTCAAACTCAAAGGCTACTTGCCTATTAAATGAATATTTCATCTTTCACGTTGTTTGCACTCTCGTCGATGCGTTATTTCAGTCGCTTCTGAACGTGATTTTATGGTTGCTGCAATTAATTTCCGTGCGAAAGAATCGCAAATGAATGGTCGATGTTGATAAAGGCAGAGGAACTCATGGGAAAAAAGAGCTCTCTTCTCGTAGATAGAAATCAATAAACGGATTTTCAATGTTTGCCGATCCGAATTCTTGCATTTCCACAGAACGCAAGCATAAATTATAACTGAGAAGCAATTGACGTATCTCTGACGCGTTTAATTAAACAGAATGGTGAAATTAATGGGTTTGTTTTTTTTATGCATCTTTGAACGTTCTTCGTAATTCTACTGGTCAATATTTGGAGTCGTTTTAATTTTATGCACAGGTAACTTTATAACAGTATAACAAAGTTAACTAATATGGATCAGTTTTAAATTTATTCAGACAAACGCAATTTGATACGTCAGTTCTCGTTACGAAAAAAGCTTTTACTTTATGCGTAGCTACATTGCATTCGTTTTACGCTGTAGTTAATGTTAATAGATAATATTTTTTTGCAATTTTCTTTTTCCAAGTTCCATATTGCCACGTGTACTTCCACCTTGTCTACAGACGGTGTACATCGTTACAGTTTGCGTACAGCTGCCCTTGAAATTACTCGTGTCACTAGCTTGTGAATGCTTCCTTCGTTACTTATCGACGTGGATATTTATAGTATCCAATAGTTTATAAATTCTATCCCGCGACAAGATATAAAAATCCATCTTCCTCGGGGGATTTTTATCGCGCGAACGTTACGTCGGGGGAATCAAACGATGCTCGCATAGAAAATATCGAGCGAAGAACTTCTTTTATTTTCTGTCCGTCTTTGTTCTTCGGAAATCCTTGACCTTGTTTAACGTTTCGTAAAAAAAAAAGAGAAATTTCGTTCGGTGTACGCACACGTATACGGGTGTTAGATAGAAGCGAGAAACGAGGCAGTAAAGTGCACGTTTCCAGGCCAATTAATATCCACACGGTCTATCGCCCGTGTTTTGCAATCAACTAATGGAGCACGTGTGCTTTTTCAGAGGTACTCGAATATGCGAGGCGCTTGGGAATCGACCCGGACACGGAACCACACCTCCTGAGTTTGGCTCGGGAGGGCCTGATGGCGGCCCTCCCGAAGGGATGGTTACCATGCTTCCACGAGACCAGCGGCGCCTGGTACTACTATCAGGCATCAACTGGAATCACCACCTGGCAACATCCTCTGGACGCTGTGTACAAGGAGATGGTGGAGCAAGCCAGAGCTGGCAACGCTAGACCTGGTAACCCCAGGCAAATCAGCGTTGGTACGGATTGCCTCGTCATTACGGCTGAATGGAAAATATAGGATTAACCCTTTGCACATGGACTGTTATCACTTGATTGCACTTAGCGCTTTAGATAGAGACAAAGACTGATTAACAGATGCATCATCCACTCCTCTTTATTAGTACGCAATTAGCCGATAGATTAGATGATAGATCGCGAGTGTTATTATCGAATAGCACATTTGTACTTGCCTCTTGTTCTGCGATCGATACATATCGTAGAGTTGTAGAACGTGTAGAGCCGACGAGAAGACTGAATTACAAAATGACACACGATGTAATATTTTTTTATTTATCGACGACTGCTACTCCAAACTAACGGGGTAGATTATTTATCGAACTACCTATATATTCGCGTTTTGTACATGTATGTAGATCATGGTGTATAAATAAAGCATAATATGCGTATCATCGAATCGTAATGGCATGATTATTTTTCTTTGTATCTTGTGCCAGACAATGCGGTAAGAGAGTCGTGCAAAGGGTTAAACCTCCCGCACTCGAAATGGATACAGACTGCTGTAATCGTTCTCTCGTTGTTTCGTTCGACGCTCATTTCTGGATACCAACTCGTCGGCAACTCCACGATTCAACGAGTAACGAATTCTTTTCATATTTTCCCGACTCTGGCTTTTTACACGATAACATAATGTGTTTCGATGATATATATTTTCGCCTGCGTCAGCTCGATATCACTTGCATTCGAAACTTATCGAATGCGAACGCGGGTAAACAAGATAAAAGATAATCACACCTGCTTAAAGATCGAACTTTCGTTGCTTCCTTGTTCTTTCGTTGTCCGAAAAGGAAAATTGGACGCATGCCCGTGAATTCTGTGTCGTTGAATCGCTATTGAAATCGAAAATGCAACACGTTGCCCCTGGTACGGTTACCAGGCGGAGCACGTTTCGAAAAACATCTGCTTTCGCAGCTTCAATTGCCAAAGTTTCTCATTTTACGTGAATGTCTCTCGTCTTACTTAATTGCATCTACGTGCGTATCACTTACTCGGGCCAAGCACTCCGTATCAAAACAACGAGGATTCGTTTGCCAATGAAAACCGGGGCTGGCCTCTCGTCAATCGCAAATCCGTATTTTTAGGTTTTTCAGCGAATCAACAATCGGCCACTGTCTTTGACATTCATCTCGCGATCTCGCGTCTCGATGTCTTCATTTCGATTTCGAAAACTGACGCGCCCGGACGCATGACATCCAGCGCGTCAGATTCGCGTGCGTCAATTACGTAAAGAGGGAATATTTTCTCGCTTTCGACCTTGAAGCATCGAGTTCGTGCAATTACAGACCGCTTCTCTTCCAATGACCGCAGATCGCTGACAGCGGAGTAGCCTTTGGTTTGTTGGCTCGAGTTTTTTACGTAACGTCGCGCAGTTCGTAGCTTAGTATGTAAGCCGGCACCGCGTTCAAGTTTTATGTAACATTTCGATTCGCGTGCGAAACTGCTTCGTTTATTAATTATTTGCAAACACGTGTATCGATTCGCTGTCTAGCGTTAATCTTATCAACGTGCCACTTTCCCGCTCGCTGGCTTTACGTAACAAACACGATAATTGTTCCTCGAGTGTAAATTAATTCCAATCTTTCGTCAAAGTTCACTTCTCGCGTTGTGCCGATTGTTTTCGTAGAATGTGGCCAGTGAACCGAGGCGGAAACTGAAAGCTCCTTGCAATCGTTTCGAGGACGATACAGTTGCGAATACACGAGCGAATTTCTGGCGCAATTTCTTCGGCTGGATGCGGACGCGCGTAGAGAACCCTCGAACATCTTTCGAGCCGGTTTTTACACGGTCGTTTGAGGTACTCACGTGTCGGTGCACTCCACTCGTGAAAGTACATAATAGTTGCTTGAACGTAGATTCGTCCAATTATCGCGTCCCCATCCATCGAACGTGAATTGTTCAGTCAATGTTGCGATCTTTACCGTCTCTCGCTCGAAAGCTGCTGACACGGTCATCGCTCAAAGGGGTGCACGTGGTCAACTGGCGTTTGCTTCATGGCACGAATTTATTATTTTTCTTGTTCGCTCATTCGGCTCGAGTTTTATTATAAATTCTCTCCTTTCCTTTTTTAATAACGATGATTTTACGACACGAGCTTCGAACGAAGATTTTACGACACCGTGTCTTTCGTTCGAAATATTGTCATTGAATTGCACGGAGAGCTATCATTAGCCAGGAATGGGAAAGCACTGTTTAAAGCCGCGTCAAACTCGCGGCTTTTGTGGCCTAGACAGAGCTATACGGCTGTGAAAAGTCAATATTTGTTGGCAGTTCGTTCCCTTTGATATTCTTTTCTTTCGTTCTTTTTTTCCTTCCACGTCGGAAACAGTAGGAGATTAAAGGCGTGCTAAGTCTAAAGGGCAAAGGTTTTTTTTTTTAAATCTGATCTCACCTCGCTGCGACGTATTCCAATGGGAAACCAGATTCGCGGTCAGTCGTGTCCGATTATGATTTTAATTAAAAGTCGATCAATTAAATTTTATTAGAATTCTGATAACAAATTTTTGAATTGATAACAAATTTTTGATAAGAGAAAAAAAGTAAACCAGTTAAAAAACGTTATTTATTGTTTGCACGATGGAAGAAATTTACTCTTTGATACAAAAATATCTTAATTCAGGTGAAGAGTTCGTAATCTAAACAAATAGGCAACAGGAACTAACTTTAACTAGAAGTTGTAAAGCAAAGTCTATAAGTACATACTCGATAGTATCACATATTAGTGAATTCATTGTATATCGATGTTGTCACGTACATACACGGACCTATTCGTTATCTACTTTACCTTGTTACGACTGACATGGTATTCATTTCTATACATACCTATCTCTTTTGCGAATGACACGTTTGTTCAAAGTCTCGTGAATCGGTATAACAAATTCGACGCTCTTTATCATTCGCTTGCTTTTTTTGTTTTTTTCGAGCAGCAAAAGGAAATCGTCACGAAAGGGGGGGGGGGAAAGGGGAAACGCGTTTGAGAAAAAGAACGCATAACGTTTTAGATGCGACGGCTGTGTTCTTTGTTGTTAATAATAATCGCTTTCGCACACTTTCGAGCTTTTAGACATATTTTCTTATCCATTTCATCGCTGTCCCTCTCGACTCTGTTGCGAGTGTAAAAAAAAAGAAAAAAAAAGAGATAAAAGGAAGAGTGGAAAAAAGAGGAGAAAACAGTCGTTGACTCGCTCGCGAGAGAACGTTGACACTGTCGGCTCTTTTCACTCGAGAGGGTCATCGTGAGCGGGGAAAAGTTTGCTCGCGTTTTTCTCTGATCCTTGCAACGACCATCGACTCTTATCTCTTCCGAGCTTTTCCTCTCTCGACAGCGTAGCGAAACAGCCTTAGGAATCTATGTAAAGTGTGTTTTCTGATCAGTAGAAGAGGACTCGAAGACAACAGCGAAGGATCTCGAGTCGCACGAGGAAGCAACTCTGCCCAAGGAGACTTCCTCGGCGAAGGAAGCTTCTGTAAAACAACAATCTGTCAAGACTAATCCGCCGCCTACTAGGATACCTACGAAGTTGACGCCTTTGAAAAAGTTAGAAAAAACGGATGGCGCGAGAAAGAAGGATCTCGCGAGCCAAGAGAGACAACAGTCTAAACGAGACGACTTGAAAATGGATAATCCTCTGGCGACTAACAGAGCCGCCAGGGACTACACGAACCTCAGGTTTCAAGATCCGAGGTTCTACGAGTGTCCCAAGCTTTTGGAACCGGTCGCATCGACCGCGGCTGTCGATACGACCACGGCCGCTACGCCGAAGCAGGAGATAGATTTAAAGGAAGTGCTGAAGAGATCAGAATCTCTTAGTCCGAGGCACGAGAAAGACTGGGAACAGTTGTCCAGTAGGTTTAGCTCCGAAGAGAACATCATAGACATCGATAAACTCAGTGTCACCGCGTTGGCCAGGTCGGAGAAGTCTGAAAAGTTCGACAAGGAGAAGCATCCGAGCCAGTTTGGCCAACAGAAGGAACTGACTCTGAGTGGCGGAGGCACTATGTTTCTGAAGAGCAACAGGAGCAGGGACACTACTCCCAGTCACGAAGGTGCTAAACTGGACGACTTCAGGACCATGTTGATCCCAGATGAGAGCAGTAACGTCGGTGGGGACAAGTTAAAATCGATTCTCAGGGAAAAACAGTCCGAAGATGGTAAGGAAAATATACACGTAGTATTATTATCACGTTGACGCGAATTATTGAATTTTTGACCGGTTCCCAGCAGATGACAGACCAGTGGACGAAGAACGGAAGAGCGTACGCTTCGACATAGAAAAGGAATTGGACATCAGGTTCACCTATTCCAGATCCGAGGACGACTCGGAGTCCGAGTCAGAGGAACAGGAGGTTCAGATACTATCGAATCAAGACATCGATTGGATTCCCTTGTCTCAGAAATCGAGTTCCCAAAGATTTAACGAGGAGTCCAAAGAGGAATCCGAAGATAAGGACGGCGGGAGCGTGAAAAAGAGTTCGTCGTCGGAGAAAATCGTGGGCAAGAGGTTCGTCGTTCGGAACGTGCCAGAGAACGAGCATCGTAAACGATTCGTCCTTCAGAACGTTTCTGAGAAGGAGCATCGTATGCAAATGACCAGGGACAGCCTGTCAGGAGAGAGCTTGTCGAGGGAGAGCAGCCTCGATTACACGTACACCAATAAATTCAATAAAATCAAAAATATCGATCTAGTGTCGAAAAGCGAGACAACCGAGTTCAGTGATTCGGAAGTGCGCCGGAAGAACAAATCGAAAGTCGATTTCCCGCGAAACGAGCAAACCGACGACGACGATACGTCGGACGTTCCTAGAGTTTATCGCGAGCTCGATCACGCAGAGAAGGAGCGCAGCGAAACTGCTGGGAAACAGGAACAAAGTAGGAACTCCAAGAGCGAGACCACCGATCACAGCGATTCTGACGCCCGCCGGAAGAACAAGTCGAAAGTAGATTTCTCGAGAAACGAACAAATCGACGACGACTATAGCTCGGACTTTTCTAAACTCTGTCGCGAGGCTGAGGTGAAACAGGAGCGGAGCAAGGACTTGGAGGAAACGAAAACGAAATTGAGCCAAGAGCATCAAAGGGAGGTCGAAGCCTTGAGAAAGGAGTACAAAGACAAGCTGGATCAAACGAAGAGAGAGTTAGAGGAAAATTTCATGGAGCAGAAGAAGCAGCTGGAGAAAAACTTGAGCGATAAGCTAGAAGATTTGAGACGGAAGATGGTCGAAAAGGTATTTCACAACGTCGTTTAATCTAACTTTCAAATTGTTACACGATTGTTATCCTGTTTTTTTTTTTTTTTTTTTTTGGTTTATTTTTTTAAGGTNGATTCAAAAGTTAATCGCCGAAATGGACGAAGCTAAATTGGAAAATCTAAGGAAGGTAAAGACCGAATTGGAAATATGTTACGAAAAGGAGAGACAAGAGATTCTTGCTAATCTAAAGACGGAACTCGATGAAAGAAAGGGCGAGCTGTTGGAACTGCGGAACCAGGAGATAGGGAAATTGGAGAACGAACACGAACGTGATCTGGATGAGGAGAAACTTGCGAAACTCAGCGAGATCAAACTGACCAAACAACACTCCGCGAGAATTAAAACCATGAAGACGGAACTGGACAAGGAGTTCGACGAAGTACGCTCTCAGTTGCGGGTGCAGCAGAGGGAGAGCATTTCGAAAATCACGGAGAAGCACGAGAAACGCTTAGTTGAAATTCTACGCGATTTTAGAATCAACGTGAGTACTTGACGATGCCTCTTGTTTCGATACCAAATACATAATTTTGCACTCTTGGTTGTTGCAATAAATGATAGACGACTTAACGATACCAGTTTAACATCCATTGTTTCTTAAGGATATCAGGTATGTATTCCGCGAACAATTCTTTCCGCGAACGCAATTATCAGCTACTTTGGCGTAAATAAATACGACATTCAATTCCCTAATTTTATCCACAATTGTTCGAGCTATTCTCGTAGAGTAATTTAAAGCAGATGTTTCTAAATTCTTGAAAAATTACAAGTGCGTACTATCTCAAAACAATATACTAAACACGCACGACATACTGATCATCTATATACATGCATTTGAAAAAATTTATTCTCGAATTTATTCTCGACGCAATAAGAAACGAGGAGCTCGAAGAAAAGATCACGTTCTCTATTCGTAAATTACACGCGACTTAAAAAAAAAAAAAAAATCGCTGTTACGATTTCAGGAGGATCGCACTCGCAAGATGTACAAACAGCGTTTGGAGGAGATCCGTGCCGATTTCTCGCGCGAGGCCGAGAAAGAAGCGAAGAAGCAGACGGGAAGAGCGATTCATCAAGAGAGCATCGAATTCGAAAAGATGCGCTGCGAAAAGCGACTGCTGCAAGACAAATACATAGCGTTGAAGGAGAAGTATATGAAATTGAAGAAGGAGGTTCGTTCGGCTATCGAGAGGAGGAGCAAAAGGAAGGAAGGATACACCACGGCCTCGGAGACCGAGAGGTCAACGTCCACGAGAACGAGAACCGACAGAACCGAATCGTCCGAACAAAAGTGAGTCGAGCTCAGATCTGTTAGTTTTCGCTAATTTTCGTTCCCGTCAGCCCGTTTGCTTTTCCAGTAATACTTGCTGCAACATTCGGCAATTTCATTGCAATATTTTAGGATGTCGCGCCATTGTAGCGACGTTATACAAGAGGAGGGCGCGTGAAATCAGAGAAACGAATTGTATCGCGAAGGGTTGACGTGTTGGATCGCGCTCTGAACTACTTGTACGTGCCATGACTTTAACAAAATCGGTCGGAAGCACAGCTTCTTTTTTTTTTTACCTTTTTACGTGTTACGATATTTACATATTTGGATCAAGTGTTCACCGTTACTAGTGTTAAGTTCTTGCACATCCATTCTCCTCGTCACCGATTCACCAGTACCTTCATAGTTGATGTCACTTGCTATATCTCTTGACGGAGCACATTATTATTACCCTTGTACATGTATCTCGTATTTCGATGACAAAATCCAATATCAATATATATACATGTCTGTTTGTAACTAATGATTGACATTCGTTTGAGATTTTGTTATTTGCGTAGCGAAATAGAAACTGTGAAGGTACTCCCTCATGTTCATGCGATTCGCCCTAATGTCTGGCTATAGGCCTTAAATCGTGCTCGCAGTAACCCACTACGAAACGCGCACTCGAGCTCGGCGACGACGAACAGTAAAGCGCACGAGACTCAGACGACCACGAGCGAGCAGTCGGAAAAATTACACGATCCGAACGAACCGAACGCTCAGAAGGCGAACTCGGGGTTTCAGAAGAGCGCAGCTACGTCGAACGCGAAGAACGTGAGATTCCATTCCGACGACACGAGCATCGCCAGCGAGACGAACGCGAACACCACCACCACGCAGAAGAATATCAGCAAGAAAATGACCACCACCGCGAAACCTACCGCTGCCACCGGAAACAATATTAATAACAATAACAACAATCTCGAGAATCCGGTCGAGAACATTAGGAAGCAATTGGAAAAGCTCGAGGATCTCGGTGATCAGTTGCCAAGCAACGAAACGGCCTATACATTGCGATATCCTTTCCAAGACAAAGGTAACTCTCTTCGGGAGATATATTCGTTTTTTTTTTTTTTTTTTTTTTTTTTTTTGNTTCTTTTTCTAGCATTGTGAATATTTTAGAGACGTACAAAATGTAGGGCGTTCCTGATTCCCGGCGGTGCAGCAGGAAAGGGAGCGATTCTACATAAAACAAATAAGTCGCAAATAAAGAATAAAATTTCTTTATTTTGAAAGCTTCGTGTTCAAAAAATTTGAGCTTGAAAATTTATCAAATATGCGTGAGTTTGATTAATTCTAGATTAGGCAGGAGTCAATAATCAGCAGGAGCTTATTGACTCAAGACTTAATTTTGAAGAAAATAGACTTCGAACGTGTTTAATCGACTTGATAAGATTGAGATGATAAGATTGACTTGATAAGATTGACTATTGAAACTGAATTTTTCTCGAAAATGAAGGGTATTATAAAAAAATTGTATTCTACACTTTTTACTTATTTTCGCAGATGGAATAACCTTCTATTCGTTGTTTGTTTCTGACTAGTTTAAAATTGATGGAAACAAAAAAATTTGATTTTTCTTTTCGACTTATTTTTTAATCTAGAATCATATCCTTTCTGGTTGTGCCATCGGATTAAAAACATACTGTATATTCATTTATTTTTTTGAATCAAATGGACCTTTTTATGGTTTATCATTAAAAATTCGCAGCTTAATCGCTTTCATTATTCCAATCCATCTGAAATATAAATGAGGATCTCTTTTTATCGTTAATTCGTTTTTCTTAATTACCAATATTTTCGTTTTTATTTCTTAAATTTAAGACTGGATTATTATTTGTTTCTTTCTTTCCTTCCTAGGCATCTATACACTCTACTTTAGCTAGCGGCTTGTACTTTCTCACCCGCTCGTAAGTGCACCATTAGATTTTTAATTTCCTTCCTATCGTCACGACTCGAGTGTATCCTCGTTGGTTTTTCTCCTCTTTTCGTTACATTTTTTTTTTTCTTGCACGCCGCGTTTACCGGCATTGCCTGTGTACGAGCTAATAACGATGGCATCGGAAAGGATTTTGCTCGATTTTTTAGCACCAGTGAACGCCTCTTCGGAGCTGGAGTTCTTCCGGCATCGAATTCACGTCGAAAGAGATTCAGTGAAGAGGGCTCGGGAGGCACTTCGTCACCAAGAAAACGTGTTCCAGGGACGACAGAGGGCTTGGAAGCAACGCAGCGTTCGAGCATCCCTCGAGCAATTAATTCAGGTATTTCTTTTCGTATAGCTATTTTTACTACGTCGATTGTCACATGAAATTTTCCTAAGGTATTGTGTTACACCGCAGTGAAAGTTATTTTATAGTATCACATACTTATTTAATATTTTTTTTTTTTATGAATGATATGCGTTTTACTTTAATTATGCTAGAATATTTATAAGAGTAGAAACCATAGTTACTTGATGACCTATAAGCAATCAACCTATTAATTTGTATTCAGGAGGAACGCGAGCTCTCGGACATGGAAGTGAATTTGCATCGAACCAAGAGCCTTCTGGGCGAGAAAGTGATCCATCTGAGGCATTTGGAACAATCCCTGGAAAGAGTGGTTAATGCCAAAACCAACGAAAACGACGCAACTGCGGCGAAAAACGAAGAACTGACGTTGAGCGATATGTCCAGCGTGAGCAGTGGTATCAGTTCAACCGATTTGGCAACCGACGCGTTCATAGGTAAAAGAATTCGACAGATTCTCCTTCTTTCTCTTCCGCTGTCAGTTATTCTTTGATTGCCTCCCACTCCTTCGTTAACTTTGTTCGTTATTTTCACGAATTATTTCCCTCGGTCCGCTCGAAGCGCTGCCTGCCTTTCGTTCATTTCTTTCCACTCAAGAATTTGTTTTCGATCTTGTGGTCTTGATCCTTCGTACTCAGACAAACCGGATCACTACCAGGAGTCGACGGAAATCATTGCCAACCTGGAAAACCTAAACTCGGAAATACGTGAGATCTGGGGCGTGCTGAATAAACGCCAGGACACGAACGTACCACCGCCGCCAACTTTGATGTATTCTTATTTGCGATGGCTACGTTTCCACCATCTTACGGCCGAATCGAATAACATACAAGGTAAGTACAGGCCCATTGTTTGGACAACGTGATGCAGAAGCTTTCTAACGTCGCCTAAATTCTTTTTTCAGGGACATTCGGCACCCCGAATATTCAGTCGAACATTCTGTCTCAGTTAACGCAACCACCAACGCCTAACACGCAAAACATCATCGCCCAATATGGCCCTAACAGCGGTTTCACCACCAGCGTTTGCACCGTTGAGAAAAATTCCTCGAACCTGATGGAGAGAACGTGGAATCTACGGGAATGGCTGCGACAGGCTTGTGTCGAGAGCAAAGATCAGTCCAGGTCGAACGACACTATAAAAAACGGCCCACAGTCCATCGAAAAGTTTGGTTCCAAACGGCATACGCTAGGCGACTCCGGTACCCGTTTTGTTGACGTAGATTCTATGTATCTACATGTGTTTCTAAACCAATTCAAGAAAACGTGTTTTCGTTAATCGTTCTTTTTGTCTGATATATCGTAGTACAAGTCGTTTGGAAGCGAGAGTTTCGATGGAAATTTCGTCGTTAAATGAGTTTGGGATCGCGTGCCCGTCTTGGCCGAGTCTATTGTGCTGATTCGAGAGCCTCCTTTTTGTTTGTTCCTATCGAGTTCAGTTCGTTTCATCGCTGAAGCTACGACAAAGACTGCAACGAGGCGCGGACGTTTACAGAACAGCAACAGAGTCGTCGCCTCGAGCATCTAATCCGAACACGAGAGCCTCTAATGCGGAACACGAGCCTCGAGGCGACGCTGTTGCAACGTGCGCGTAACCGCGCAACGTGACGTTTTCAAGACGCTCGGTCGCATCGTTCCTTATAAAACTATATATCCGGGACAGCAGCCTACTGGACGATACGATTATTATTTCGCCCAGAAATTTCGTCAGGCACTGTTCATTTAATAGTTAACTTTAACATTGCAGTGGATGACCATGTAAAAGCGGAAGACTTTCGTAAAGGGAAACGAACGAATCATCGCGCCGTTCAGCATGCGAAGCTCGTGAGTCGTTGAGGAAGCGAGCTGAATTGCGCGAGTTTGCGCGAGTTTGCGCAAAGGACAGGCGTTAGGCGCGGCGAAGTTCTCTGCACTGTGTAAATAAGAATTTCTCGATAGCCGTATTCTCGATACGATCCGCTGGTTCCTTTCGCCCCTCCCCCCTCTCCAGCCCCCCTCCCCCGAACAGTCTGTTTGAATCTTTATATATATTTTCGAGATGGATTTTTCCGTGTAATGTAACGAGAATGTATAATATGCGTACATCCTATATCGTATATACGTTTACTATAAATATACATGTATCGGATATTTCGAATTATTTGACGTAAAATAATCGCGTTTGAGACGGATATGTGATAAAACCGACGCGTCATCTTCGACGTACGAGAAGTGTCGAACCGGTTTTCCTTTTATCAGATCAGTATGTGATATGTGAATCAAAATTGTCAACGGAAAGACTTAGCTTTTGTATCGAGTTACTTGATCATTGTGTACATTGTAAGTCCAACGCCGCACTTAGGCAGAGATTCATAGACGATTTTTCGACGATTTGTCGACAACTTCATCGAACTTCGAACTTGGAGCGCGTCCGAAGTTCTCTGCTGCGTTTACCATGATGTCCCTCAAATGCCAAACTTTCATAATTATCGACTTTGTAAACTGACTCACGCATAATTACGGTGTACACACCGTACGTAAGGGAAACGTAGAGAAACCCGTTTCTGGATCGATCGATCACCAGAAGCGACTAACAATTAACAATATCGTATCGATTCGTTAATTTTAGAAACGTTCAATCGACATTTAATCTTCGACAGCATATAGGCCGCAATAATTCTGATCTCATTAGGTGTATAGTGTAGAGCGATTAAGGTTTCTACACTGTGAAACGTGACAGTATACATTTGAAAGTCTGTGACACGTGGCTACATCGTAGAAAATTCCCCGGTAATTTCGCGAGAAAACTTGTTTCAAAGTAGCAGTTGCTCGAACGGTTCCTTCTTCCTTGTTACAATCTTGTCATTGACATTTCATTCGATATTCTTTTACTTAGCAAGCGGTCCTGATATTAATCGATGTTCCGTAAGAACAGCGATCGAACAACCTATATGGTTGATTTTGTATCGATTAAATAATGCCGATAGGACATTGAGTCGATATTCGGGAATTGTAGGCTCACTTTAAGACGTTCGACTTGCGAATATTTCAAAGAGTAGAGATTTTTCATTAGCACCGTCCCTACGAATCATACCGGCTACCTTTCTCCGCGAAAGGCACGGTGTCGTCAACGTTTCATTGCTTCGAAAGTTGGTAAATTAAGACGTTACATCCGATGGTCCTATGGTTATTTAATCAGTCAAATGGTGCTGCAGTGCAATAATTTGCGAATAGTTTGTTTCCTAAAAACTCGATTTCGCAGTTTCGTTACGTAACCGGATTACTGTGTCTCTCGCACAATGCGTTTTACACGAGACGTTATCGATGAATACTCTGTTAATCACCGCTGAAGATCCGCGAGTCGACGCGTTCAACACTCTGGCAACGCGATCGAGATTATTTTATCGAGATTCCATACACCACGATCATACGCGTTTTCTTGTGTAACGTAACAAGAGACAAATGTTGTTTGTAAAAATTAAACGACTTGAAGCAATATGATTTTATTTGAGATAATTGGGACGGGTTCGCTCGCAGCCATCTTGTGTATGGCTCGAGGTACAAGGGGATATTACCAAACTTAATTCACCGGTATTTGTTTCAAATAAATGGGACATACTTGAAGAGGAGACGATAGTTTTGACTTCACTACTCTCTTCTTTTCGTTCATCGACGCGCACTTTTGGAACGTTACCGGAAACGTCAGGGACGTTACTTCGTTACAACGTTCAGTAAATTAATTTTGGAATACCTTGTATATTCTGTAATATAGTATATATTTGTATGGACGCAAATATATATGCTACGTGCAAACCAACACCTTGATCCCCAAGCAATATTTCCATATTACACTGCAGCTGCATATTACAGTTTTTTAAGAAGTCTCAACTATTTCCCTTTCGAACTGACACGCGAATCTAGTCTCGTAGTGTATCTCTGTGAAATTCCTGCATCATCTCTGTCGTCGTTTCTCTCTCGATCGAGTTCGCAGCGAATAAAGTTAAATAAACTACACAAGCCGATATCAATAGGCTATTTTTAGGAAAATAAACTGCAGTCGGTATGCGTGTTTTCGCATCCGTCGCTGTTTTCCTCGAACTCGTCTCTGCTGGGCAACCAGGCAGTCAGTCGACGCGGTTTAACGCGGGCTTCATTTTTTAGGAAACTCTGCGCCGCTGTTATCACCGGGGAGATTTTACACACGAGCAATCGAGTACACGCCGAATCGGTACCGTCTATTCTTTCGATCAATCGACTCGGCAGATTTTCATCGTACGCTTGCTCGATCAAGTCCTGTATCTGAAAAGAAAGTGTCCTTGTTATCTCGCGACCCTCTATACTTTCTATACTTCGTTTTTTATATTCAAATTGACTCACTTTCTCGCTCTTGCTCTCCGTGATAAGTTTAGCTGGATTCCAAGATGAGGTATCAGCCTCGTCTTCCAAATTCCTGCCGATATTTCCCTTTGCAGCTTTCAGATCGAACAACGAACTTATCTGCAATCGTCGACGAAAGTTCGTGATTATTTCATATGGAAACGTCGCGTAATAATGGATAACGGACCATTTGCGCAAGAAATATGACACTGTTCACGGCAATGGCTGTTACTTTCTGCGAGTCCAAGCCGAACAGGCGAAAGAACGCGGACATGACGTTCGAAGGGCCAAAGTTTTCTTTCTCCCCTGTTCCGTCATCCTCTCCTTGTCTTTCCTTCGGTTTACCCCCTAAACTCCTCGCAACCAGATCAGCGATATTCTTCGCAGTCTCCAGATAATTCGTCGCGTATTCCAATCCTGTTTTTATCTTGTCGAGGACACCTACGAATTGAAGCAGTTAACGAACTGCTCGATTGATCGAGTCATACGCTCAAACTTTGCAACTAACCGTCGTCCTCTTGAGGTAAACCGGAGGCACAGATCACTATAGTAGAAATGCAGAAGGAAACGCGTAAAATCTTCTCCATCGTATCGCGGCCGAGGCTTTCTCACCACTGAGAATTACACTCGACCTGGTTCTAACGGATGTTAATTACTCGTTCATTTCCGCCTTGTTGATCTGTCACGTTCTTGTTCCGAGTTTGCCGCGTTGATGACAACGATTTTCGCTCTGTCGACCAAGCACGAGAGACAGGATCTGTAGATTCTAGGAGACGAATTATTTCTCGTTACCTTTCCGAACTAGTACGAAACGAACTTTGTCGGACGTGGAACGTGTCGTTTAAAACGCGTCTCGGAAATTGTAAACTATATATCGTTTCAGCATGAGCACCAACGCGATATCGTTTCTATTGGTATCTCTCTGCTTGAAAGTTGCATCGGCAAACCGAACGTCGTTTTACACGCAGGAAGTGTATTGTTTGAGCGAACTGCCGATGAGCGAATTGATTCAAATAAAGTCTTCTCTCGCGGACGAAGGAGGTAAACTGTTTCAAATCTTAACACTGCAACTACCAGAGTGGTCAAAATGACCAATTTATAATTTTTGTTAGACATTTTGATAGACGTAGAGCAACATATCTTTAAATTTATTATTTATATTATAGATTTTTCGTATATAAATATATAAATAAATATAGATCCATTGCATTATAAAGTTCCTCTATTTTTTTTCACTTAAATGTCTCTGATGGAAATTTTATTCGCTCTAATCGTCGATGGTCCTAGTGTTAAAAGCACACGCAACTCGAACAGGTAATCGAATTTAATCGAAATCAATTGAATAAATTACGAGTGTAGATGTACAAACTGCGAAGGAAGATGTACAAACGGAGGAAATGTCAAGCAGAACGTTTTCTTTGTTGTCGCCCGTTGCGCAGCCGTTGAAAAGAATGGGTAAAAAGCCAATGAGACGATACGAGGACTATCACGACGAAAAAGGCAAGGACACGAAAATTTCAAAGATATTCCAATTGTCGGTCACGGCGCTGTCGTTCCTCGCTTTCGGCGGTTATCTGCTCACACTTATAATAACAGCAATACGTCAAAACGCTGGAAACACGGGCAACGGGAACGTTATAGTATTCTCAGTGAGTGGATTTTCTGGATTTAAGCGGTCGAGTAGAGAAATTGAGAAACCAAGCCCGTTTACAGAGAGTCTAGATACAGAGATTGTTCGGGTTTCAGAATCTACAGGGTTTGCAAAGCTACGTTCGTCCGAAAAGGAACGTCGATCCGTCAGAGGACGAGGTTGAGAAGTTGTACCATGGAATGATCCTGCTGTCCAGATCTTACGCAATGTACAATTAATGGACGATGCTTTGAATAGAATAAAAATACGAATAAATNATGTACAATTAATGGACGATGCTTTGAATAGAATAAAAATACGAATAAATAAAAATTTATTAATTACTCTTTGGATACCGATGCACTCTCTCTCTCTCTCTCTCTTTCTCGGGGGAAAAAAATCTGTGGTAATAAAATGTCAGATGTTGGAAAACTTTTATATTCGAAGGATAGGTCTATTGGTTGACAGGTTACGAGGTTACGAGAGTGATTCGAGAGGGAAATTTGTGATCGTGATCTCGGCGGACTCAATTAGAGATTCGCTTATCATGATTCGCCGGACTCTTGAAAATCCTAAAACCTAATAAAATCGAATAGAGGATCACGGTGTGTACATATCCCGAAGAATATTCTTAGCATGTGGGTAGAGGCTGCTTCAAACATGGCTCTTCAAATAAACACCTAAGTGACTGTATACTCCGAAAGTCTGCATGCAAAGATAACCATATGGCTTCCAGAGATATCATCGACCATACGTCTCTATGCTATTATTCCACGGACATGTATAACTCGAATAGCATATCTATTTTTATTTCTTGGAATTTGATTCCTTTGCTGTTTCATCCTAATCGACGAAGATTACCAATTACGTATAAGACGTTTCTATCCGTGGCTCCTCGATGTAATCGAATTTATTCAAT
>NIPQ01090558.1:0-31723 GCA_002806875.1 Lepidotrigona ventralis hoosana
AATTAAAAAAAAAAAAAAAAAAAAGAAAAGATCTCGCGTCATACGATTTTCGTGCAGGTTTTTGACGCGCGTATTCCAACGAAAATAATTATTACCACGATCCGAGGTTTCCTCGGGCTTCTCGATGTTTTTCCAATCGATAATGACGCGCAGTTATGAGACTTGGCGCCGCCGAAACGGCAATTCGGATGCTCTGTTATTAATTTAACCATTGGAACAGAGAATTCATGAAACCCCGTGCGTTAATTGCTAACGGTGAGTGGAACGAATCGAAGTATAGTTACGTCGGCACGTTGATTATCTTTGAAACAGAATCGTCCATTTTGATGCTGGTTATTGGATTATAATTTCTGCCGGTGCATCGCACTTTGATGTAACATCGTTCGGTTCTTCGACAGCCTAGCCGATTACGTGTCGACGTGTTGTCTGCGTATTAATGAACATGCACGGTACACGATGCGCTTAAGAGTTAACAATATATAATGTACACGACGCATATATTTAAAAGAACATCGAAGATACACTGTAGCAGCACACCAGAAGCATTGTACAATATAATGACATTACGACGCGACACGTCTATGTAATATACTTATATATACGAATATTATAATAATAATATAAATATAAATATAAATATAAATATAAATATATATATACTTATGATTATAACAACACGGAAGAAACACTTGTATCCTTGTATGTGTGTATAGATATATGTGCATGTATATATATTTATGTACATTTATGTATTATATACGTATGTAGTAAGTCCGGGTTAGATCGACCGTTCTTTTGAAAAGAAACATTGTAAAATTGTTGTTTTCAATATCTCAATATTATTTAGAATATAAATAAATTCTATTTTGTGGCAAATGAAAATTATTAATTTTCGTTTCACAATAAAAAAAACTAGTCGACTAGTGAGACCAACTTTGAAAGATAAAAAAAAATATGTAGTTTACAAAAAGTGAAACTAGCCGCAATTTACATAGGTATTTAATCCATTTCGTTGAAAGTTCTCGAGATTATGAAATAGTTTTCTTCGCGTGTTTTGAGGAACTGGCACTTCATATCACTTTTTGTGTTATAAATTGTAGATACTTTTTGCTAATTCGTAATAGTATATTATATAATCATAATGTATATACTGTATATACGGTATATCATCATATACATATATTTATCCAATATGGTCGAACTGTATCAAAATGACGAATATTATCAATCATCTTATTAACATAAAGTAAAAATGAATACAAGGATATTATTGATCCGCAGTATCCACGAATGTTGAAATAGTAAACTTACTTGTTTTTTTTCAAATACCACCAACATCGTAACAGTAACTACAAATTTTCAGATCTGTTAAAAGTTTGAAACGTAATTTGTAACTTAAATACGTTTTCGTGGCAATTGTCGGCTGCAACAGAATGATTCATTTCTCTTTTATTTCAAAGCCCTCTCTTGCTTCAACTTCAAAGTATTGACATTGGCCGATCTCTCTCATTGGTGATCGAACTGTCCCAGACTTACCCCTAAAATGTACACATGCGACCATATTTACATGCAACAGCCAGAAACGCGATCAGCGGAATCGAACTTTTTTTCCAGAGTTAAGTGCTCGAATGCTCGGATAAAAGCATATTAAAAATCGAAACGTTTTCGGATTCATTTGCCCCCGCGTCTTCAAGATCTCTGCTTTTCCTCGATAATACGTCTCCCCCGAAAGCACGGAAATCGTTGACCGAATAACGAATTCGACAATGAAATATCGTCGTCGTACGCTCTCGTTGGAAAAGCTCAAGTATACATCTAACAATGAGCAGAATTACCGTTTTGCGAGACTTCCACGGTAGGATTGCGTTTTCCCGATTGCATCGCTGAAACGTATCGTATTCATGGAGAATCGAAAGCTTGGACAATCGGGAAGTAAGAAAATTCAACACACATAGGCATGTAATAATGTAGTAATAATCTCGGAGTCATATCTCGCGTTGAGTAATCAACGCGGCGATTCTCATTCGATCTTTTCCTCTCTCTCTCTCTCTCTCTCTTTCTATGTTTTTTTCTCCCTTTTTTTTTGTTTCTCCTGCTCTTTCGGCCGAAACTCGTTATAGAATCCGATTTGGATCGCACTTTGGAGGCTAGCTTTGAGCTAGCGTGCTGTTATCGAAAAAGCACACTATGAAATGCGTTCGCTAAAGTTCCGTGAAAACTCTCTTTGCAGATCGAAGGCTTGACGGAATTCTCGATAAGACGAAGGGGAAAAAGTAAGTGGGGAAGAAAAAACTTACCGACACCGGGGTAGGGTTGCATTCCAGGATACGCGGCGGCATGCTGGAGTGCCGCCTCCCCATTGGGCAGCCCTTGTGCTGGAATGGACAGATGGAGGGCATCTACACTTCAGTAAGCTCAGCTCTTATCGGGGACGGACCTACGTGTCTAGGGCCCCTGTCGCAATACCTACTGACCAATCGATATCGCGCGGAGTATCGCGTATTTCTCGATTCCTCGTTAGTTTAATCTGATTTTATACAAGCGCCGCGCGCACGGCGAAATGGGTGGGAAATTCCTGATATCGATTCCAAGATTTCAAAGTTGGCATTAACTTTGGCTTTACATCGCGAACGTGAAATATACGACGTATGTATATATCATTTGCGCGTGTTAAAAATTTCCGCGAGGTGTGACCTTAACTCTTAGGTACGCGCAGACACTATGCAGCAACATCGTTCCAAGATTTGCCTTTTCGATTAAAATTTTCGTAGTGTTTTTACCACTGTGGAAGCGAGTGATCGCAGGAGGAAACGTATTAATCACCGCGTAAAATTTCTACGCGATCGCTCGAAATTCTCGTCTATCTAAAGGCCGATACTTTTAGTCGCGTTCGCGCGTACACCCTCGGCGGTTCGAGCGTGAACGAGAGCGCGAACGAACAGCGTGAGGGAAAGGAATGGAGAGACTTCTTTCTTTACAAGAGTTAGAAAGAAAGAATCGAGGTAATCGTGGTACGTGTCTAGGGCGAGGTTACTCCGTTCTCATAGCAAAGGCAAAATAATAAAGTCCAGCGTCGATTGGCCGAGCATTGCGCAGGGGCGGCACACTGCGCCTGAGTTGATACTCACGTCCCGGGTAGGTCTGCGGTATCCCGTTGGTATAGACACCAGGATCCGAACCTGCTGGTTGACCATTCGGTGTTTGTGCAGCCATGTTGAAATTGGGCATCGTTGGCGATGGTAACGACGGTATCGCCCCGTTAACCGGTTGCCCTGTACCGGTACCTACGAGCAAACCTGATCAGTACACACCGGTTACCCTCTTGCTCTTACAACACCGACCTCAGTCACCCTCCCGACGCGCGGCATCGGATCGGGAACGTTCACGGTTAGCTAGTTGCCCTCTGTACATCCTGTCAACCGATTTACGGTATATATTTACGGTATATATACTGTATAATTGGAAGGACGTCAGACGGTTTGCCGACGATCCAGATGCCTCGTGTCGCGTTTGAGGGTCCGCGCGATCTGCAGATTGCCGGAACATCGATCCGATTTTAGAGCTGACAGAACGACTCGCGGTAGAACGCGCTCTGCCGCTGGTTAACGACTGAATCTTTAGACCGATCGTTTCCTTCCAGACGACTGACTAGGTAATACAGACCGAAGATCATCGTCTGTCATATCTTCGATATAGCGTGTTTTGACAAGTACGAGAAGTAAACGAAGAACCTTTGGGTGTGCGTGTCGGTGTGTTATTTGCAAAGGCGGGGAGAACGGGGGAGGGGGGTAAGAGTTCAAAGTTTCATGCATATTTCAAGCTTCCGGAAAGCGGCTGGTTGTTAACCTAGAAATGAATTTACAAAGGTACGCTTATTTTCGAATCAGACAGAAATTTCACGTTGCAATTCATTGCGATTCTACGGAGAATCGGTTTACAATCCCGTTATTTTTAAGTCAACGACTAGGTTTTCTCTTACGGTTTCGTTATTGCCGCTTAATATATTCCGGAGGGATTACCATAGAAAAATTCTGAAAGAATATTTTATGTACAGATATATTACGGTATCATGCATTAAATATCCCATGCATATTATTCTATACGGAGTCTATTTTGTATCATGGAGTAGAAATTCTGTGTGCTTTCCAAGAAGATTATTTGGGACACGCGAAGATCGACTCGCGACAATCGTCAGGAATATGCGACTACGTTGCATATTCCTCGGTTCAAAGACAATGAATACTTGAGATTATTAATGGTGAAAGTCAAGAACGACTCGACACCGAGTAATTCATCGTATCGCCATGAATTCGTGGGAAATCTATCGCGAAAATCCCTTCAAGTACATCTATCATCTCGCCTAAGGCGCACTCCCTGCGGACGAAGGATCCGTAATGACAGGCACGATGACGTCGTTTCATTCGATAGAAATAAAAGCGCAGAAGCTTGGCAATCTGCGGCACTGGTAAGCGAAGGAAAGATCAGAAGTAGATGGAGGAGAAATAAAATATTATTTCCCTATCAAACGGTATTACGTTCCGCTTGACGAGACTCGACGTATAGCAGAGCGCTTGTCGAGAGCCGATTTCCCTGCTTAGTTTACCTGCCCTGCTACTTCGTGCCCTCCTCTTGTGTACGCGTTGAACGAATGAGAGAAACCGGGGAAGAGAAGACAGCGAAAAAGGCTGGCGGTGCAGAGGGGAACGAGGAAAAGGGAGAGGGACGAGGCTACTTTGGCTTTTCCTCCTTTCCGTTCGCGGCGAGCTTTCGATAAAGTTTCGCGGCACTGGCAATATCTTTCGCCCGAGTCACGCTCGGTGAAAATGTTGTATTGATTTATGAGTCGGTTATAAGGCAACGGACTGTACGCTGCTGCTGCTGCTGCTGCTGCTGCTGCCGCGAGATCCATGAAGGAATAAACGAGGGGAAAGTGGGATAAAAGAGGGGAGATAAAGAAAGAGTTTCGCGTCAGTGAAATTGCGAAATTTCGCAGCAAAGTGTACATACGTGCCCGTGCACCGTGCAACCTGTTAAAATCTTTCTCCCCGCGTGTCCCATTTCTTCTTTCAAATAATTTCCCGGAAATCGAGAACGTATCCCTTCTCTTCTTCCAACTTGGAAAGATTGATATTGATTTGTTATTCAAAATTGATGCAACACAGTCGAGAACTGTTTTAATGCTATTGACATTGACATCGGTGACGCTTGATGCGCGAAGAGAAAAGAATAAAAGAAAAGAGAGAAGAAGATATACCGGAAGTTGGCGGAACGACGGGGTTTGGCATGCCGTTTAACGCGTGCGGCAGTTGCCCAGCACTAACGTGTGCCAGTGCCGCCATCGGATTGATGTATGTCCCTTGTGCGGTCGCGGCGGCCATGAGAGCTGCTTGCTGCTGTAAGTAGAACGTTTATGTAGAAAATATATGCATTCTCTCTAGATTACCATACCATAGTTCAGGTCAAGAAATAAGAACATCTCGACATCGAGGATGTATCATTTAAATGAAATTTTTTTGAAAAATTCAGTGAAACGAACGTGAAACACATAGATTTTAATATTGAATCGAACGATGCCACGCGATAAAGTCCAGACTTCCGAACATTTGGAAATGTCATTGGAAATGTTATTGGGAAAAACTCAATTAACAGAACGGTGTCGAGTATCGGCCGATCGTCTCTAACAAGACAAGGAACAATTACAGGTTGTGATTCGCGATAACGAGAACAACCAGACGAGATAATATGGTAACGCGAGAACCATTATGTGACCCACCTGAGCATAAGCGCCGTAAGCACCGAACTGATTGAAGACGAAAGGGTTAAGGAGGCTCATATTCCCAGCCATTTGCTGCATGCGTCTTAGTTGCCTCTCTTTCTCAGTATCTGCGAACTTCACCACTAAACTGGATGACGCACCCTGAAATCAATCGTTTCAATATCCGTTATTTGTTATAATCGATATTTACATCCTCCTATTGAAAATAAAACAAACTTCATCGTCTAGGGAGTAGCCACTGGAAGATTTCGAAGTTCGAAATTTCCATCAGCCCTAACTGAATTAAGTAAATCTAAAGATTTAATAGCGTGAATGAAGAGCGTAGTAACAAATTAACATACAGGTATCTTTTTATTCGACATGACGTAACGTGTGATATAACGTGTAACGTGTGATGTGTAGTGTAATGTAATTTCTAACAAGTAAACTAATTATATTTTAAGCATCCCATTAAGATCATCTGCAGGATACTCCAGTGCCAGGAGTGAACTCCGGCAAACTCGAAAGGTTTATTCGAAAGGTATAAAAGGAAGAAGAATTGTTTGTCCATCGGCAGCAGAGAACTGGATGGAAAGAGGTTGTTACGCGTGTTGAAATTAAGTTGCTCACAATGTAAATTGCTATGCTATGACAAGCAAGTCTGAAATGCTAGGATCAGATACTCCCGTCAGACCTGTCGGTTCGTAATTTCCATGAGACGGAGCAGCGCTGTAGCAAGGAGATTACCGTCGCCGACGCAAAGCCGCATAATTTTCTAGAATCTCGCATATTCTTCGTGACCGCGTGCGCGTTTCTCATCCTCCTCTATGAATTTATAATACGTAGAAAATTTGATAATAACGCCGCTTCGACAACGAACGTGATTATCAAAGAAGATCACGACCTCTTTTCCTTCATTAGTTATTGGAAATTAACTATCGTTCTATCCAGCCAATTCCGTTCCCGTTAAACGTGTGTGCCAATTCCCTTTATTTATTAATATATATATATATATATATATATATATATATATATATATATATAGATATATATATATATATCTACCATTTATTTTAAAAACCGTGAGAACGTTTATTTAGCCGAAGCGATATTAAAACCGAGTGAGTATTTATCGAATCAAATTGGTATTTATCATCACATTTCACTGTACCACCGTATAAATTATTTTGCACAATTTATGGTTTACAAGATGATATTGATAAAAAAACTGTTCGAAAGTTTGGAAAAAATTTTTTGTTTAAAAAGAGATACAGTAATTTACATAGGGAAGAGGAGAAGTGAATTTTCAACGTTTGAAAAATTATATATTTGATTTGAAAACTTGGGATCTGTTAGATTTTGTTCGAAGCAACAGTAGAAGACCACAAGTGGTTACCAAACCACAGAAAATTATTGCAGGGTGTATTTCAATGTGAGAGGACGTCTTCCGGTGAGATGTTTACGAGGATACGTAAGAAGATGACGTTCTCACTGCGTCTAAAATATAAATGGAAAGGCAACAGGTGGTCAGTGGCCATTGTGGCTGCAGAGAAAAGCTCAACTTTCAAGCTTCTAGCGATATATTATATTCACGTCATCAATGCAAATGCTGGGCGTGTCTGAGTTCATATAACGACGGTAATATTGTAACCCGTTGACACGGTTGCTGAAATTCCCCCATCTCGTCATGCGATTTTTTATACGCACGGTTTATCCGTGTCGTTTTCTTTCCCTCGTTTGCTCATCTTTGTACTGGCTTCATTTCACCTTCCCGCAGATGGCGGAGATGTTTTTTTATTAAAAAAAAAAAAAAAGAAAAAAAATCATTATTCGACGACAGAACGAAAAGAGCATATACACAGTAGAATCGTAAATAATACAAAT
Source organism: Lepidotrigona ventralis hoosana (assembly GCA_002806875.1). Taxonomy (NCBI): domain Eukaryota; kingdom Metazoa; phylum Arthropoda; class Insecta; order Hymenoptera; family Apidae; genus Lepidotrigona; species Lepidotrigona ventralis. Next base: position 7,640 of record NIPQ01090558.1, read on the forward strand.
GTCGAGCGTTTAACGCTAATAATGAAATAAATACAGAGTTTTTATTTTTCACATTTTAACAATTGTCGATTGCACGTCACCGAAAATATTACTTGCACGATTATTTTTAATCGTTGTTGAAAATTTTTATTACATTTCGTTGGGATATGCTAGAAAAAGTACAACAAAAGTCGAGAGGAAAAATATGAGGAGGTAATATGAAAATTCCTGAAAATCGAGGTTCGAAAAATCGTTTGTTCTCTTTATTTGCAGAATGAAGTTTCGTCGTCTGAAACGCTCGATATTCTTAAAGTTTGCGCGAACGCTTTTAAAATTGTCGAAAACTGTTAATACGTGGCTCACGTTGAAGCACGAGTTTTGTGATTTGGAAATTGCGCATAGTGTCTTTGCGTATAAAAAATCCGGAACGAAATGTATGACGCGTCCATACACTAACGTTAAATACCGAGTGGAAAAGCTTCATTCAAGAATTGGTTGCATCGATCGACCGTGCGTTACATACATCCAGAGACGATTTTCCAGGAAGTATCATCGATACTGTCGAATTGTACGTTGGGCACATATAGAGAGGATATTGTGCTCGCTATAAAAAGCGCTTTTTTATTTTATTATTTTTGGTGCCCGAATATTTCGGCGCCGTTGTCAAAGGTACAGACACGATGTACGCAGATTCGAAATTTGTAAAACTTTTTACGATCGTGTTCTTTTTTTTTCCCCTTCTTTTTTCTCTCCCCCACAAATCTCTTATACAGAATCGTCAGGCACCGCTGACAAAACGAACTCGTATAAAAATTTATAGATTTGATGAAACGTAGGCGTGGCCGGGCCAAAGTCAATTTGGTTAGACAGTCAAACTTTTCGGACGGAGAAGAATTAAAATCTGTCAGTTACACGGCTTTTTGTTATACGGTTAATTTCTTATCTGAACTACCACATTTCCTTTGTAAACTCATAAATGTGCGACAACACATATCCATTATTTATGTATAGTTCAGCGATTTTTCCGAAATTTGGCCATTTTGTTTGGAAAGCTTTAGTTTGTCGATAGAACGAGAAATTAATCGGGGGAAAAATTGGCATAGTTCATGTCACTGTTTAAAAGAAGCGTTATATCGTAAAATAAAAATAAAAATATTTAATTTAATTCACTTGTTTCTTTACTCTTTTGTTTGTTTTCGTCCCGTTTCTCTTTACCGTTAATTTTGATTTTAGAAGTGTTGGACTTTCTCTTTTCGATATTTCGATATTTTCCTCGCGAGATCGTAACTTTTAGATTCCATAACCTTTTAGCATGTTGTCAATGTTAACACGTCATCTGAGTGAAAGCATGGACAAGGGTTGGAGCGTTCTAATTTATCCAGAAATGCGTTGGGTTAGATTGTTAATAAATTTTTAACTAAACTAATTAAAACTGATTCCTTTTTATCCAATTTTTAACTACATAAACCTAAGCTTTCTAAACATATTTCATACCAAGTTTATACAAACTACATTCTCGTTGCGATAATATCAAGTGGAGAATGTAGGGATGCGTTAGTAATTCGCCAAGTTCGAATTTTTATTCAATCGGTGCTATCATTAGCATTTTACGCAAACCACCACTTCATTCTTGGTCACACGTCGCCATGTAAGCGCTTATGACCGAATACAATTGGCGTTTCGGCGAGTCGCGCCGGGGCAAAAGTTACCGCGAGGAGAAAGAAGAGGAAAGGAAACGACTGGCTCGCAATTATTAAAAGTTTCGTTTACAGCCGAGTCGAATGGGGCCAAACGCGCGTATAACCGCGGCGTTCCAAGGAAACCGGGATCCGGCCGCAGTTTACAAGGCATAAAAGTTATGCGGGTTTCATGGTTGGATACAACTTTCCACATTACTGTAACTAATATCAAGAGTATCCGGCGAAACTCATATGTGTTGTTTCTCTTCCCTTATTCGAGAAATCCTGACACTCGAGCTAGAATGTTCCTTCATTTTTAATTAGGCGTTCGCGTGAGAAAATTCAAGTATCGCGGAGCCTGCCATTAACGTTTCATACATATCCGTTATCAATGACAATGTCCATGGACATACCTTCTCCTCGTTCGGTTTCAACAGAGAAACAAAGAAAAAGAAAAAGAAAAAGAAGAAAAGTCAAACGAGGTAATTTTGAAATAACTTGTTTCGTCGAATCACGTCAGTTTTTCCCCCCAGGCAACGACGCGACGGAAAGATGCACCGAGGCAACCTCGGCGTCGTCGTCGAGGTCATTGGCGATGGGAAAATTCGCAGGGCAAAAATATTCAGGGGCGTTCCTTCATAAAGCTGGGAAAAATATCGACAGGCAAGAGAACGACCGTAAAGAGGAGAGCAGGAAGCGGAGAGAGGGTGGAAGAGAGAGAAAGAGAGGAGAGAGAGGAAGGGAGGGAAGGGGCATTTTGTATTCTCTGTACGAGCGAAGCCGCTCGAACAACTCGTTATGCGCCGTGAAAAGCATCGACGCGTGTTGTTGAGGAAAATAATTTGTCTCGCGTCGACAGTCTCGAAGCGTGGAAGGCCTTCTCTCTCTCTCTCTCTCTCTTTCTCTCTTGTTCTCTCTTCCTGCGTAGCGACGGTTGGCTAAGTCGCGTGGCATATATGACATTTACACAGGGCGCACATGCACATCGATACAGTATAGAGGCCGACGGACGGGGATCGGAGGGGATAAGAAGGGTGCCGAGGTCGTATCAGAGCCAGTGAAGCCGAAGCCTCATTATTGGGGGATTACGGTTCATTAATTCCGATCCAACGTTCTGAACTACACGCGAAAAGAAAAAGCCACCCCAAGCGATATCACCAGGAGAACGTTTGAAGCCTCCACTCCTCGGCTCGTTATGTTTGTACACTTTACCGTGTAGGCTGTATCTCTTTAAAATCCGCGATACAAAAGCACAGTCTCGTTATAGTGGCGGAGTACAAAGTCTTCGTTACACGGGGCTCAGCGAGATGAATTTTGTACAGTTGGAACGGTTGCTGGCTTTTGTAACGTTAGATCGTCGGACGTCGATGCTTCTGATTCTTTCAAATCTGCTTTCTCGCTTTGTGTTTAGCGGCGCTGCCAGCGTTACGAAATTGTACTTTTATTAGCGTCGTGTTCGTACTTGTTCAATTCCCTCAAAAGGATCGATGACAATTTCTGATTTTAATTAACTTAAATCCGTTAAATAACAGTCAATTAAATTCTGTTTGCAATCACGTTTAGAATGCCGTTAGAATTGCTTATCATCTGTGCTTATATAACAGATGGATTACACATTTTTGTAGATCGTAGAACCGAGGACGTGTCTGATTGAAATTTCTATCAAAATTCGCACGTTCAACAAGTTTTNCTGTGCAAAAAAAAAAAAAAAAAAAAAAAAAAAAAATCCCTTAGTCAGAGAACCGCGATATTGCAGCAGATCTGGCAACGGAATGAAGCAATTACCTACTGATTGGAGGTTCTCCCGTTAGCTGCGCCATCACACTTGCCAATTCGCTAGCTGGTAATTTCAATAGATACAACTGGAACCGCAAGACTGGCCGGAACGCCGATTGCCTCTTGTCCACGTGATTCTCTGTCGGAATCCGAAACGGAGGGATAGATCTAAATTGTCCAATTCTCTGCTGCATTTCAGATTACAAGTTCCACACTTTGGCTTGCTCGCAAGGCCAGAGGGAAGTCCTTCCCGCCTTCAAATTTCTTTCTGAATTTATCGAATTCAGATAATAAGAAGTAGCAGAGCCAGCTTTTGAGGATAATGGTCGTTTCATTTTGAGAACCCATTTCATTTTGAGGCGAAGCGAATAGTGGTTTATTGCACATAGTTGTAATATAAAGAATTGTAACAGAGAAATAAGTAGTCATTAATTGTAAAACTATACATCATTTTTCAGTTGACACAATGGTTAAGAAGAATGGTCGATCGTTTCTCGAGTATAGTTCTTATATATTTATCTTTTGTCGTTGAGAAAGTTTTCTTTGCTTTGTTAAATATATGTGTCGACTCGACAAACATCGTTTTTTAGCCAGGCGGCAAAATTTTCATCCCGGTTTTTTGTGAACTAATAAAGATGATGCCTTGCGATAATTCCGATAATCGTTTAATCACTTTTTTTAACAAGCAATTTAGTGTTTAAGGGGAGGGTGGGTCGGACGTTTACAACGTCATTAGCATCAAAGATAAATCTGTTCGTGGTAATAAGTAAGAGGATGCAAGTATCTTCCAGCGTTCGTCTCGTACTTGCCAGAGCGTAGAATTTTTTGAAGAAGGTTGCGCAATTTATTCCGTATAACGGCGAATAAATTTTTTGTTCGCGGAAATTAAGTAGAAGAAGATGGCGAAGGGGATTTCGTTTCGATTATAAGATGCCAATATCAGTTTCTACTGGATGCTCGTGGAGGATGTTTTGGCAAGAAGAGTTCCGTAATTACGAGGGTAGCTCCGTTCTGAAGAGCAATCAATTCGAGGAGACGTAAATCCTATCTGCAATAATTTAATCTTTACTCGTTAAACGTTCCTGTAATAATTTTACTTTTCAGTCACGCTACATCGTGCCACGTTACCTGCAACGAATCGGTTCGTCTATTTTTAAGTTTAGTAGATATACCGGTTGGCTTAATTCCCTCCAATTCAAATTTAATCACGGTAATAGAGATATTCAGAGGTGCTCCTTAAGAACTATTATCCTTTAGGTAGAGAGCCAGGAGGCTGTCGTTTATATCGAGAGGTATCTATGTATATATCACACGCTTGATCGCGTGTCTTTCTTTCCTTTCCTCCTTACTATTCTTCTTTCTCTTTCCATTCTCTTTTTTTCCCCTTATCCGCCCACGGGATTTGGTCTCGCTCTGTTCTGACTCCCGATAGAAAAGACTCGCCAAACAAGTAACAGTTGTATAGGAGATAAAAGCAATGCAATTACGAGGCCGCCAAGGGAATTACTCAGGGAATGTCTTTAATTAAATGTTGGAAGCAGTTTCCGAGCCTCCGTTAATGCAGAGACAATTTCCTTCCATCCACTTTTCGCCCGTTTCCTCGAACAGAAAGGAATATCCGCTAAGGCTCGAGGGCTACTCCCTACACCATCGATACTCCGCCACCTACAACACATCTACAACGTCCATCTACAACACACGTTTCCACTTTTCTCAGTTTAATGAACTTCTCAAGTTCGCGTATCTAATCGCGCGTGTCGACGTCTCCTACCGGCAGGAGGACTTTCCGTTCGAATCGAATTCGCATTGCCAGATCTCATCGGCCCATTATTGAGGATATCTTTCTAGGTAAAATCCGCGACATTGGGAGTGAATTTCATTTGAATAGACACAGTTCGTCGAAATGCAGTCGAACGTTACAATTTCGATGAATCGATAAGAATACATCAGTTATCCATTATTGGAGCGAACCTCTCCGATAAAAGTCCGAGTAAATACGAGCAAGTTCTGTACGTGAATTATCTCCCGGATAATGCAAACTGTTGTACAAGTGCCCGCTTCGAAATCTAATCTGTAAAATCGTATCTAAGATTGAATATTTCATCGTGTAATCGTTCGGCGGGAATTCAACGAAATTCTACGATACAACTTTCTGACAAATCCGATCCAGTTCCCTCGAATGCTGAGTTTTTTTCAAATTGTAAGAGCGGCTAACTTGGGTGTTCCGGTGGCAAGGCAGCTTCATTGGCTTCAAGGCTAGATTGAAAAGTATCGGGCGAGCGAAGCGTAGGCGAGGGTTTAAGACGTTGTTTAAATTCGTCTCCACACGCGTCTCCAGTATGGAGGAACGGCGGGTGTAGCGATCGGGGTCTTTTTATTCCGAGCACTTAATTTCCGAGCGGTGGCAGCACGCCCGAGGGTCGGCGAGGAAAATAAAAACGGAGCAACGTTACGTAAAATTCCTACACTGAGAACGACTGTGTTACGTTCTGGCACGTTTTAGCCCGGCACCGTAGCAAAACACTTCTCCCGTAGGTTTGCTTTTATTACGAGACATTTCAGGAGTTTGCAGAGCCATGGGCATGAACGGAGAGCAGATGCCGCGGGGAGGGTTCGCGAGCGTGTCGCGAGGCGTGACAAGAAATGTCACACGCTTCAGAAGGCATAACTACGCGTGAGGCCGGCTTGCTCGCATTCCACCGGTGACACGTACCGCGAGAGACGGACCGCGAACCTCGCAGAAATATTGAGCCCCAGGAGAAATATTGCCCGCTGCGTGACGCGTGAACACCCTGTCAATTCGAGTAGAGCAAACCGCATTATACGGCTCGATGAGCTCCCAGAAAAAAAAAAGAGAAAAAAGAAAAAAGAATGATTGTGGAATTTGTGCGACGTGGCTGGCAATTTTTCACGGTAATAACCCTGGTTTAATGATCGATCAGTTGATGCCCACGCTATGATTTCGAAATTGACTAGCCCCCTTCTCCCTCCCCTCGCTACCAGATGAGAACCCCCCAGAGAAATATTGTTCCCCCACAATATAGATGTAAATTCGGCCCCCTTTTCGACAGAGAAACGATTGATTTTGCCAAGCATCGCTTTCAAATTGCTTCTTTACGTGCGTATTATGCAAACATCTAAATATTGTGCCTCTTGCATATTTCAGATACGATGCCGGAGTTTTTCTTTGGCATTTTCGACGTTACACGTCAGGTATTCAATGCTCGATGGAAATTCAGTATCATTTACCTGGACTACAGTTGTGCTCGGATAAATTATAGAAATTTTCGCTTTCGTCACCTGTAGTAAAAAGAGAGGAAAGTTACTTGAAATTCGTAGTTTACGGATGAACAGTGATCGAACGATAGAGTTAGAAGTGTAATATTTTTATGCTGGCCGGCTGATGGAAACTTATAACGCTTACATTGAGAAAAACGGATCGCGAATATCGTGAAAATATTGCTCGGTGAAGTTACTGTGCGAACGCGTCGTCTATTCGAGCAACGTAAATCATATTACACGGTTACTGAATCCGAAGTGAAAAATGTTTACAGAACTTCAGTCGTATAAAGTAGCAGTCCTTTTTTTTTCTTTCTTTCTTTCTTTCCTTTCTCGTTGGAAGAAAAACTGCAGTATTGACACTGCGAAATATTAACCGCAATAGTCGCGCAAAGTTACTCGACGAAAAGAAATATTATCGCATGATCCGGTACAATAGACTTTGTAGTTCTTGATATACGACGGTAACAATGGAAATATTCAAGTAACTGATTTTAAATACCGTGTACATGCGAATACAGATGTCCAAGGTTTTTTTCAATTCTTTTAAGCTGGTATTGAAATTCTACTTATTTGCTGTATCATTCAGAAATTTCGATCTGAACGAATTTGCCTCTTTCGCATTGTTTCTAAAGTGAGAATAATAAAGTGGAAATAATAGATTAGTAGAAGCGTAATTCCTTGATTCTTATTTTTATTTCAAATTTGTTTAAGCTCGGATGTGTGTAATTTATAGAATACAGAAAGAAGAATCGACGCAGTTCTATCCGTTCTCTCTTGTAGAAGAAAAGCATAAAAGTTGTTTCACTGATGATATTCAATTTATACACTGCGTACGTTTAGTAACATAATGATTAGTATTATAAAAGATAGTATTGACGATACAAAACCTATTTCTCTTTATCTCCATCTTCACATCCAGCTTATAAAATCTTCAGCAAGAGTTTCGCATATCATGTCATCGATTCTTCACCGATAGTAGAAATATCAAACATTATTTCTGTCAATACCTACACGCTTCGTTGAAATAACGATAATAAATTACAGGACATAAAGATACGAAGTCAAAAACAGTACTGAGAGATATACGATATCCTGTACATAGATCAAAGAACTCAACATCAGACCTCATTATGTATGTTTAGTGGATCGTCAGCCTAAAAAAATTTAAGACGATACGATTGAAACTAAAAGGAGGTTTTACACGGAAAAATCAGTCGAAAAGGAAAAAACGAAATTTTCTTGTTTCTTCATTTCGTCTCCGAGAGAATCGAGTTTGAATGCATGGCTAATTCATAACAGGATGTCATTGCTCGCTGAAATAAGTGAAAAAAGTGAAAATGCTAAATTTGAAATTTTATCAAGTAGGTACATGCGTACCAAGCGAATTTTTAACAAAACATGTATTCCGACCTTCATTCAAGCTTCAAACGAAAAAATTTTATCCTATATTTTTCACTTATTTTCTCAAATAAAACTTTCTGTCCAGAATTGGCCAAATTCAAATACACTCGATAAATTTTTACAACGAAGCCTTAGATTTTAAGTTAAAAAAGTTTTATTATTTCTTTTCACTTTATTTTATTGTTCGACGTATTTCAGCTCAGAANTTCGGCTACGACGCAATCCGTGATTTCACACACGGGGCACACACGTGACACGGGACGCGAATTTCTCGTTGATATTGGAAAATACGGGGTCGCGTTTTTTTTACTTCACCCGCCGGACCGATGGACGACGAAACAATTACCGGATACGTCGGAAAATATCGGGTGTATATATGGACTTTCAACGTTTCTCGTACTTCGTTGCGTTCGTTTCTTTACGTACGTCCACGTACGTGCGTACGTAACATAAATTGCACCGTGTGCCCCATGGTTACTAAGTTTCTATATAATTTCATGTACTTGAAAATGCTTCACAAAGTGAAATTCTAATAAATTAAATCAATATTGAAGATGGGAAGACAATTTTTTTATAAAGTACCTCTGTGTGATATAGCATATCAAGAATTTAAAAAGAAAAAAATGAATATTTTATACAACATTATCTTTAATTAATTACGCTTGAAGTTTAAAGTTATGATTACGATATTCTTTCTTCTTTCTTAGCATCTGATATGTTCTATAATCCCTTTCAGAAAAATGTAGGGGGAATTTCTTACTTTATACGAAAATTTTAAAAAGTACGAGCTTCAAATATTCACCAGCTGTTTCTGAACTATTACAAATCAATAGTTTGATGAAGATGTAGCTAATCGCGTCACGCTATTCTTAGGTCGAAATATTCTTCATCGTAAAGCGAAGATACGTGCTAAACTCTGTACAGTTGTACAAAGCATCACAGTAGATCCAGTTGTCTGTCGTCAGACAAGTCGTGCATTTCTCCTAGCAGTATCTACGCATATCTAGTAGCATCTTTCGTCAATCACTGACAGCCAATGTTTCATCATTAGCTGTCGCACTTGGATATGTCGATAAATATGAGCGAATAACTATAGAACGATAATAACGACGATAGTGGGAGAGGAATGTTGTATGGTCAAGTTCGGCAAGCGGCTTTGCGAACTTTCGCCAATCAGCAGGTGGAATCCCTCCCGGACGAAACTCACTGACAATTCAATTACAACTGGGAATTCCTGCTCCGACCCTAAGCTGAGAAAGTTTGGTGGTTTGATAGAAGCCATAGGAGATTCAGCGACGGAGAAGGAGGTGACCCACACTTCTCCAAGTGTTATGCAGATTTCTATTTGGCCAGTCATTAGATTGGAGGCACGGGATATTTGCTGGCACAACAGTCATTACGACAGCTGTCCACCCTGTACGATTTACCTCTTGCGTGGGACAAGTCATCCACAAATCCACGATGCTCACACGTCATCCCTATTGTTTTCAGCAGCATTTGCCATCCTACATGTCGAATTTTACGCGCACGTCTATTTGCGCAATTTTTCTTGGAGCCACTGGTACTTGTTAATTAAACGCAAATATGATAAAACTTTCGAAAATCAATTCGTGTATTTAAAAGGAAATCACAGCGACATTCTATCATTCGTCATCTATACATACGTATTATTTATTAAGTTAGAAAAAAAATTGTGTTGTTGTTGTTGTTGTTGTTTGTTACGAGTTTGTTGATTTAAAGCAAAAGATTTCAAACTGTTTTGCGCCAATTTTCGATATATGTTTAGAAAAACAATATAGCTCGCTCACTCACCGGCATAGTTTGGCTACCGTGTAAGGTATTGATCGCCGCTAGCGCTTCTTGGTGTGATGAAAGTTTCACGAATGCACAGCCTGGAATTAAAAAAAAAAAAGAAATTTCATTAATCTTCGATACTCGTATAAACAAGAGGATTAGATAAATGGTATTATCCGGCGTTCAAAGTTCCTTGACTGAGCGATATCGATTAATCTTCGTTTTGTCCTCTCTTGTTCTCACAAATGAAAATGTATGCGCGGTACATTCGACACTTGGGAAAAAAACGAAAATCACTTTATCCAGCGAAAGAAGTTTCGTTTCCGCCATTGTCACAGAGTCGACCACCACCATCTCTAACGATGATGGAACGATTAATCGCCCCTACTCCCAGCTACGCGTGCTTATCGTTATAGTTAGATGGAGACGCGAAGACAAAGAACTCGAGGGTGCTTTGAAAAATTGACGCGCCAACGGAGCGCAACGTGCACTTAATAAAGGATGTTTACCACGAACGGAGAAACGCTCCGTTATCCAGGACAACACTCCTGCTTTCGAGCAATAACGATGCGTATCGCAATGAGCGAACGATCCTGAAAAATTACTTCTATCTATTCTGATCGTTCGCGAAATAATCTAGAATACCTTGTCATACTGCTTTTAAAAATGTACAATCTCATAAAGTAAAGTAAGTATATTTAATCTATCTTTTGTATCTTTCGTATCTTGTTATCGTATACTTTACCCATATTATTATATAACTTATGTTTTATCAATAGTGTATATATATATATAATATCATGTTATATTTATGTTAGATAATAATATATCCGACCATTTACCATAAAATTTCTAACCTTAAATGAAATTATTCGTCAGAGGTAAACTAGGTATTTTGACGAATCTTGACGAATTAGTAGAAACGGTTTGTACAGTCGAGGACAACTCGGGGCATCGAGATTCCGTTTCGTGGGATATAAAATCTTTTGCTATTTAGCCGTTACTATAGAATTTGACGTGTTTCACGAAGGAGGGGGAATTCGCGACAAGAATGGGGAAGAATGTCCGAAATCGGAGATAAAAGCGATCCGAAGTGTACATAGGTAGGTGGATAAGATTTTCTCGCGATTCAACCCGACATCGCAAGAATTTGTCCGAGCTTCCAAGCTTGCTCTCGCCCATCCCGCTATTCCTTCTTGTGCAAGCGAAATCTCCGACGAGACTCTCGAAGACGATGCGCTCTTGAGATTTTTCTCTGCCGCTTCGGAGCAGACGGGTAGGAAGGTCGCGCGGAAATAAAAGAGTCGAATTTCTCGAAAGTTCGCGTTCCTATACGTATACAGGCTCGCCTGCATATATGTACTCCTTCCATTTCTCTCATCGCGCGCACACACGTGCACGCGTGCGTATATACGTCGTTAAAGACGCGTACGTACAGCCTGGCTATATACACAGGTGTACAGGCAACGCGTGTGTTTGTCCGTCTATTCGTACGTGTATCTATGTTCGACGAGGCGGCTCCTTCTCGCCGGCTCGAAAACTATGTTTGCCCCCTCGAACAACGGCGAACAACAAACACTGGACAAACCGCTCGGCCCTCCGCCAACGACGACGATGTAGACTGGTTTCGTGGATCTCTCTCTCTCTCTCTCTCTCTCTCTTCGTTCCCATTTCGTCTCGAACCCTCCGTCGACCCCTTCGCGACCCCTTCCTAGACCCATCCGTTCCACTGTTCTCTCTTCTCTTTTCCCTCTTCGCCTGTGCGCCACCACAGCCCTGTTCGAACCAATNATATAGTATATACAGAGTATTTTTAATTCTTCTCATTTTCACGTCAAAATGTTGTTCAACTCGCTGGACATAGATATTCTCTGTTACATGACCAAGGAATTGCAAGCGTCAAGATTCGAATGTATAAATCCGGTGATGAAATGTCTCAACGCAACGTTGAAGTATCTTGAAGCAGCCACGAAACGTGTTAAAAATTCACAGATAAACGATATCCCTTTTTACTCACCTCTGCTACTGCCGTCGGGTCCTCGGAGGATGGTACACTCCTCTATTGTACCAAAGGCAGTGAACAACTGTCTGACATCGTCTTCTGTTTGTTGCTTGCTGAGCATTCCCACGAACAGCTTTCTGTCTGCGGGTCGGCCGCGTGTCGAAATAGAGAGAACAGAGAAAAAAAAAACAAAGAAATACGTTAGTGTCTGGCTCAGGATCGGGTCGATTTCGCTTATAGCGCATTTTTAGGCATTAAAAATAGATTTTGCGGCTAACACCGAAAACGACAAAGTTACACGGTTACACCAGCATCCACCATCCTAAGGGGAAGGAGATAAGGGTTATATAGATACACATATACGTGTCTATATACATGTATATCTATACGTATTTATATGTATATGAATATATACATATACGATCAGCGTTAAATGAGAATTTACACGGTGGCCTTATAAATAAACGGCCGGACGTTTTTCTCGTTACATTTACGAATATGTATATGTATACACATATGCGTTCACTATACGGCTATATACGTAAACGGATATAAAATGACAAATATAAGAAAATATCGTTTGTAATACTGACACTGGTAATAGTATGTAGCACGACGTACACGTGTGAAACAGAGACGAATAATGTATTTCAACGGGAATCAGAAGGTATAGAAAAAATATAACGACAATAAAGGAAATGAAAATTAATTCAACCAATTTCAATCCTACGTCCTACACCACAAGCCGAAGAAACAGATGGAGAAAAAACGGGATTCGCGTAAAAACCAGATGGGGCGTACAAGCGACTCAACTACGAGCAGAACTTCCGGCGGTGGTTTCTCTATGTATTCTCTGAAATTAACATTCGTCTTCCGACTCACTTCGAGAAAACTATTTATTCATGAATAAACTACGACTTTTCAGCGTAGATGCACCGTGTACGTTTGCATTCGCGCGATTACAGTACACGTCTGAATAATTGTAATCTGCGTGATAAGATCCGTATGCGCGATTTTAATCATTACCACCAACCAGTGTTCCGCATGGTGCTGAGGTTAACATATCGTTTATAGAGGGTCACACGCCACTTATTCATTGTTCTTTCACCAATCTGCAGCTATTTCTAACTTGTACGCAAGAATGACAAGTGAAATGTATATATCGACTAGTATCAGTCGCGATGACATTTGTCGCTTCGTTGGAGCACACTTGGGCCTGATTGTGTCTCCGTTCGTTTACTTTTTCTTTCACTGCGTAAATGAGCTGAGTAAACGTAATGTATAAAGTGACTGTACGATTTGACTGTCGTTAAACTTTTGAAAGCACGATCTGTTTACTCTGAGAATCTAAAAGGGACCTGTGCAAGAGGTATATTTCTTCTCAGACTATTGCCGCTTTTGACAGACCCGGATGGCAGGATTTCAAATTTATCACTGTAAATTTATCATCGATTATCGAATGCACGAAAAATCCTATTAATCGAGCCACGAATCTCGACGTTACCAGCTATTCTTTCGTGTAATGCATGGCTCGCATTTATAACGTCGGTATTTGCAAGAACGATAATTGCACGCGTTCGATGGAAAGAAAAAGACAGCGTAATATATTGTCAAAGCAACGCAGTTCGAGTGCTACCTTGCATCGCAAAATTTGCAGCGTCGTGTAAAATTTTATACCGAGAAGAAAAAAAAAAACAATAGTTTAATTATTTTTCAAATACGAACTGACAAGCCAGAAAAATATATCACATCTCAGAAAAATCTTCAAAAAAGGTCCCTTTTAGTTATAAATATTGGGGAATTGTTTGAAATAAATGAATTATCATTCTAAANAAAAAAAAAAAAAAAAAAAATGAGGTTTTTTGTATGATACGGTCGGTAGACGCTCTAGGATGATCTGTTTAAACAACATTCGTTCAAGTTTTATTAAACATTCTTCTTTCTTTTCGTTCTTGTAACGAACAAGTAAAACGAACGGCCCGATTAATTTGTGGGATATATTCTTAAGAGGAATTCTAAGAGCGTCCACGCGGATATCGCCGTAACAAGGTTTTAACAGTGTGATAACGCCGGTGCGCAATAAAAACTAGAGCAAAAACACGAACGACAAGTTTACGGCTACTAAATAAAGGTTCACGCATGTGGACACGTACAACATCATTTATAATACCTTATAGTGTGTATCACGTCGTGTATCCGTGTTTTCGGATGATGTGGATTAGGAACAACGGAACGGCAGTACGAAACGGAGAAAGGTGCAGTACAGCGGAAAAAAAAAGAAGAACGCGTTGATTCGTTGATCGAATTACGCGGAGATCGAATGGTCATTTTTCTCTTTTCGAAAGTCAACGCGACGCAAGAGGCATATTCGTGAAAGAACTTTCGTTTGCAAAAGAGAAAGGAACAGTTGGCACCGAACCATGGCGGGAGCTTCGAAATTCCAAGCTGGCAATTTTTATCGAGAGGAAAATTTTGAGCTTCGAAAAAATAAAGAAAAAAAAAAAGAAAAAGAAGAAGAAAAGAAGAAAATTCGATGAAACGGAAAGCGTATTTGTCCGGCGTTGTACGGAATTTTGATAGATATACGCCGGTTATGCGCCGGGTGGAGAAATTGTAGTGCGGCGTAGAAGTAGTTGGGAGGAACGGGATGGGGGATGATCGTGAAGGAATGCCAGGATTCGTGGGTCAAACACTAGCGAGCAGCAAAATGAACTTTGCGGCGAGCTGTGCTGGCTGATTCAGCGGTGATGGCGTGATGAGAGAGGAAAATTCGTTTTCTTTTCTTTCTTTTTTCTCTTAGAGAGATTCTCCTTCTGCCGATTTGCGGAGAAGAAGAATAGAGAGGTACTGGAAGGAAGCTAGCTATCTCCTGGAAGTCGAAGTTACCTTCAGCGGCCGCCACCGGTGCCTCCTACTTCCAGAAGATGGCACTGGTGCTCCCGTCGTCCATCATGCACTCTGGAATACAGAACAGAAACAAAGAAATGCCATTGGGCCCAAAAGTACATTCGTTGTCGTCATTGTTTATATGTATCCTTGAGAAACTATTCGACATGCCCTCTCTGCTGCCGCTTAATCGAGTGTATTTGTCTTTAGACTGACTGTGCAATCTGGCATATTTCTTTCGTTTCTCTCGATCGTTCCGATACCACGCCCTAACGATTCACAGAAAATTTACGTCGTAAATTATCATCATTCCGAGTACAGATTATCGTCAAGTAAAAGAAATAAAAAGATCATTACGATAAGTTCACATATGTTATATATTAAGTTTTCATGATGTTACATACAGCAGATTTACTGGTCGTCGTGAAACCTACGAAAAATTATTTAAATTTAAAAATATATACGCCTAACGCGAATCGAAAGATTCTTGCATGACAGTTCATTTGAAAAGTTCTTGAACCGTACGCACATACGAGAACAATTGAAACATCGTTTTTCACGGTGCAAAACTTTTTGCAATGTTGTAGATATACACTGGGAGCAATGGGAGTTACAAAACTTCTCGAACGACTCGCGCGCATATTATCGACCACGTACTCGTTACGCGAGATGAACTCCGCACGTCCATTTAGGAATCATCTTCCAATTACGGAACAATATTCTCATTAAACGAAAGTTCGAAAGTCGGAGATACACAGTTGGTTAGGGAGAATTTCAATCGGGCGTAACCGTTTTATCGCGAAATTTTACATTCCTCGGATAACGTGGCAGCGGATCGTGCTTTCGATTCACCGCGTTTCCCGCGTGAATGAACTTAATGACGCGTTCTCGCGAGGTTATGGAGATGCAAAATTGGCGAACCAAGTTAAAGGTCGTCGTCGCGTCGCGGCTGCTAGACGCGAGCTCATTCCAGCAGCTGGCTTGACTCGCGCCTTCCAGCCAGGCTCCGGGGCACATTTAAGGATTTGTCTCGGGAAATTAGATTCTCGCCTGACTTGCAGCCTCGTTGCATCCCTGTTCTCCACGGATTCTTACCCCTTCGTCCACCCTGCCCATTCTCGCCCACCCCTCTTCACTTTCTCACACTTCCTCCCGCCATTCCTTGACAGGGAATTCTCGTTCCTTTAGCCCCGAGTACTTTTCATCGAGCGTTTGTTCCCATTGTCGTGCCAGAACACCGTGGGGACCGAGAATTGGACCTTTGTCGCTCGAGCTAAGTGTTAACGTGCCCTTCGCGTTCCCTTTTCTCGGCTAAGGCCTCCAAGAAATCGAGGAAGGAATTAACCCTCGGGAAATTATCTTCTCGCTGGACCCGGAGAACAAAGCGAACATACTGTTTGACACCGTGCTTCCTTTTATCGCGCCAGCTCGCTAACACAATGATCTTTTCTTTCTCTCTCCCTCTCCCCCCTCTCTCTCTCTCTCTCTTTCTCTCACTTTCTATCCGAAACTGCTGCTATTATTGCGTTGATTCGATTAAAGCGGCAAAGAAAATGATATTGGTGAAATTAAAGGTAAATCGTCGTGTTATTGCTTCCACGATTTTAATAAAAAAAGGTAACCCGAGCGTGCGGTAAGGAATAAATCAACGTTCTCAGCTTTCTTGCAAAACTCAACTCGTTGATTCGAACGATGTTTCAAGACCTAAAGGTGTTGAAGGTGTTCAATTTGATCACGTAGAGTCTTAAATATTTCTATGTTTATACAGCAGGAGCGAGAAGCTTCGATGTGCACTGCATTTTCATGATGATATCCAGCCGGGTTTTACAATGTGATTTCTCTCTCATGATCGATCGATTCTCCGATATTTCGAAACTTTCACTTTTTTAAAAGCCCCCGAAAATTATGCGTGAAATGGTCTGAGCTGATGCGCAAAGTTTGAAGCGAGAGTCGAGGAATTTTTATTCAGGTGCCTCTGACGCTCATTTTTAACGTTAACAATGAAACCTTTAGCTACGTTCAAACAGTTGGTTCGTGAAATTATAATATATATGTGGACATCCCAATTTTATTGGAAACACGACACGCCAATAATAACCGTGTGTGCTCGCCATGCGTAAAACAGACCAGATATTGTCGCGACCGAACGGAAATTTTAGATTCGCTAGTCAGAGTCAACGTTTGACGGAGCGAAGACTCCGCGAGGAATTAGCTATTAAAACGTTGACTCTAGTATCGCCTAGTTAATCATTTACTGCAGCGTAAATTCTTGCGTGCTTAACGAGCTCTCGGTCGTTAAATACGCCATAATTACTGACCCATACGTAACTTCATCCTACCGGCAGCTATCGTAGCTATTTACGGCATCGTTTCCTCGGGCTGCGAAGAAGCACGTCGTCCTCTCATAATCCGCAAGGATTTCTTGCAGCGGCTTCGGACCGAGGCGCTTGCGTCACGTCGGCTAACTCAAAGTTGCCAGCAATGAAGGCAGCTTTCGAGAGTCCCGATATCCCAGGATACGTTTATCTGCTCGAACATAGTAGGGCGAGTGATGGCGGTGGAAGCAAGGTGGATCGCCGAGGGATCGAAACTTATCTACTTGCTCAACTAGCTGCTCCAGTACACCAGCTACCCTTATCCATTCGTGGGAACTTCGGCTACCCCCTGTCCCCTTTCCTTCCCATCGAGTTCGTGCACAACTTCCATGCGAGATACGCATTTCTCAAATCTGTTTCCGTCGTTGTACACTTAATTCCAGCCGCTTTCGCGAGATGATCAATCACACTTAGGTTGGAGGCGCGCGGAAGATCTTCCTCGCCTTTCTTGTTGTTCGAATTATCTGCGCGAAGGTGGCTACTTCGAAAAAAAACGCGATCGAAATTTGGACGAGAGAAGATCTGTCGATTAAGAGATGTTGACTCGAAGCTCTGAGGTACATATCTGTGGGAAGAAAATATTTCAAAATGCAGACTCTCTTTGCAAAAGGTGAAATTTCTCTGCGGGGCACGATATGCGATGGGATGTATACGCCAGAAGACAAGTCGAAGGTATAGACTTTGCGCAACGGCGAAAGGATAGCGGCGTCGCGTCGCCGTCGGTGCTGCGTCGCCGCGCGAGAAACGGAGACAGATCGTCGACGTTGACGAAGTTCAGTAACACCGTGATTGAAGTCTGCTACTACGCGGATGCGTGATGTACGTTGGTATACCGTTGCAGTAAGACGCTGGAAGCAGAAGCAGTGACAGCAGTTGAGCCTCTGGATCACTCCTCCTGCATCCGCGTCAAGCTGAAGCTTTGTGGGGCCACACCGAGGCAGGCGACCGGAGATTACAATGGCATCTACGCCAGATTAGCATATGAATTACGGATCCCCTCCCATCCCTTCTACTATCCCCTTCCCCCTTTTCGCGCACGCTACTCTCTCTCTCTCTGTCTCTCTCTTTCTCTCTAACCCGCTCTCCTCCTTCTTCGGTGTCTCTCCTTGAATACTACATCCTTTCCAGCCTCTACCTCTACTTTCTTCGTCTTCCCATATACTTTGCTTCACCCTTTCCCCTAGGTTGCTCGCGATCTTCTTCCGCCCTTTGCACGATTTACTCCTCGTGCGCGTTCCTATTCAGACCCGTTTGAGCGAACGATTTCGAAGGCCAGCAACTTCACCGAATTGCTCGGTACAACGTTCTTTGGGTTCATGTTTCCGTGAATTTTGGGAACCGATATTTGGACGGCTTATTCGCAATATTCCATTATGCGTGCAGATATCTCCGCCGGATTTTGTCGCGTTTCATGTACAAGTTTGAACGGCAACGGCAGAGGTATGAATGGAAATATAAGAATAGAGCTTTTCGCCAGGAAATCAGATAATTTTGATTGTAATATCTTTCACGCAATCGTTTCAATCTNAATATTTTTATCACCCAATTTTTTTATATTTTTTTTTTTTTCAGAAAAAAAAATTTTTTTTTTTTTCCTCTTAGCCTTTGTTGAATTTTGTTATTCTATCGAATCAAATAATTGTTTGATACTTTTTTAAAACAGTGTCGCGTTCGGAAAATTTGTATCTCATCTAATTGATTATTTTTCGAAAAAGTGCTGAATAATATTCAGAAAACTTACGAAACTCTTAGTCGCCAGTTATTTTTTATTCGAATGAAACGTATGAGGAAGCATTGACACATGTTCCAGTCGGCGAAGTTTAATATTGACAAAAGTTAATGTGATATTTCGTGGAAATTAACCATCTAAATTGTTTCACGAGCATTAATTATTTAATTCTCATAAAAGGAGAGGCACACGTATACACGTGCGTAATATATTTTATGATTAAATTTTATGCTTATCCGAGCATTCATGATTATAAATAGGTACTAATGCTATGCAAACTGGAATTATAAAATTATAAAATTATAATGCGAACTTGTATGAAAACCCTGCATTTCGGCGTGGAAATGTTTGCGACTACTGTTTGTGCGGCCGTATTTTCGTAGTTGAAAGTTTGCACGGCAAAACGTTGGAACTTGTTTTCAAAATATTAACATTGCAAATGTTCGTTTATTTCTGCATAATTTTCTACTTTTGCTTTTCCGTGCATCATTGGATGCACGCGTAAATAATAGCAATTGTAAAACACGTAGGCATTTCTTTGATCTGAAAAGCGAAGATCAGTGACGAGCAAGTGGAATTGGAAAACTTGGAAAACATGTACATAGTTAGATACGTTGGGCGTATCTAACTTTTAAGACGAAGTTACATGGGCAGCGTTGTGGCCAGTCAAAATGATAAACGCAGACATATGCAGCAAGCAACGATAATAAAGTCCCTATCATTTACGAGGTCTAACACGATGAAGAAAAATTAGACGAGATAGCGGAAGTACTAACGTACCGTTAAGGAAAATGTAGTCACGAATACAAGAGCCACTTGTATCGCTGTGTTTGTGTTTTATCTTTATGCCTGCTGCTACATCCAATGTGTGTAAACCTGATAAGCAGTCAATTGTTATCTTATTTTTTAATATATTAAGTTCGATAATCCATCGTTCGTGTATTTCATAAAATTTAGCTCATGTGGAAGCGTGAAAGCTTGTATCGGTNTATATATATATATATATATATATATATATATATATATATATATATATATATATATATATATGTATATATATATCGATATAATATATGTTTTCAATGCCATGAAATTAATGAATAGTACGGTAACTCCAAAATGATGTTGATACTGTATGGAAACGAATTTTTATCAGGATATGCTTTTTTGTGTTTGCTCGATTGAAAGTTACGTATGGGTTGTCAACGTATATTATTGCATGTTATAGCGAATGCTTTTCAATTCAATGAAAATATTTCATTGCTCGCTATTAAACCGGTTATTTTTTTATTGAAGCTTTTGATCGATAACGCAGCTTTTATTTCGAGTTACCATAAGCGAACGAATCGTAGCTTTTAGTAGCTACTCCTGTACGATAACCGTTCCCATCCTCGATAGCTTTCAAGAACTATAGAAAACTATCATGATTAGTTGAAACTTCGCAGTTGTTAGTCCTGCAAACATAACGTATGCTCTACCGCTAAAATATAGACATCAGTGTTATATATATATATATATATATATATATATATATATATATATATATATATATATATAGGAATATTTTATTCCGTCACTCTGGATGTTAATAAAAATCTTTACGCGTCAGTGCTATATGAACGTACGCTAGAAAAATATCACAAGTTAGTCGTTCGGTTAGAATTAGAATATCAAATCGGAAACTACTGTCTCTATACTTAAATTTGAACTTATTACTGAAATCTGAGATTGAGGTATACTGGTTCGATTGCCTGTTCTCACCTCCGCGGTTTTCACTGTCCGCCGGCTTGACTTGAATAGGACGGTTCATCTGCAACAGAAAGAGGAGCAATCTATTAGGATTATATACAATATGATGAATCAACTCGTAATAATTAATTTACAAGGGGATCTGGGCCAAAAAATTTGGCTCAAATGGAACGGAAGAGAGGTTCCATTATTCACGCGCGAATGCAGACTCGGTTGTACGTCTAGGTTCCGTCATTTCGCTCTTGTTTAAACAGCATCTCTGTCGTTGACAGGTCCGATTGTCAGAAAATAAAGGTAGCGAATGGAAAGCGGTGACGAGGAACAACGAGCGAGCGAGAATGAATTGCAGGGAAACAGGGGTTAGAACAAGATAAAGGTACAGAGGCTGGGAAAAGAGATCCTCTCTCGTTTATTCTCTCGCCGTTTCGGTCCGCGAAAATGCGGAACTCCGACACTCGTCCTTCCGTCCTCACGAAATCTTTCGGTCCACTACGAACGGGTCGAGATCCCAGAGAACAAATAACATTGTTTATTTGTCGGACGGGTCGCGCGACCGCAGAGCGCTCTAGTTCATTCCTAGGGGATGAGAATGCATGATTCATGACGCAGGGGACACGGGACTGTACTCCGATTCCCTCTCTCTCTCTCTTTCTCTCTCTCTCTCTCTCCTATGCAACGATCTATCCCCTATCCTTCTCTCTCTCTCTCTCTCTCTTTCTATTTTCAATTGGTTGTTTTGTTCTCAGAATCCTCCTCTTTTTATCACTTCGAAAACATTCGCCTAGCGATGTGTGTTATACCCTGAAACTGTTCGCGGGAATTCTATTCGAACCTCTCCTCCGCGAATATGAATTAGATCATTCGAGGTTTAACGGTTACCTCCAACATCGCGAATCCAAGGCCTTCGATCTTCCTTGAAAGATTAACAAGAACGCGAGTAACTTTCTAAACGAACGAGATCACTTTCTAAACATCCGTGCGTCAACAATTTTTGTTGAAGAAAAATCGGTTTGGTAGAGGAGGAATACGTAACTAAAAGTAACACGCCGTGCAACTTCGGACGATAAATTTCATTGGACGCTCTGGAGAATCTGTTTCTTAACGTGGGCATAATATGGCCGAGCATCGTGGCCATCTGTCTTCTGACTCGATGTTTTCTTTTTTTTTTCTTTTTTTCATTATGCACTATCTCCCATAAGAATAGCGGGGAGAGAACCCACTGGGGTAGAAACGTACGTGGCAACCCCGAAACTTTTTCCCTGCATGCACGTCAGATACCATGAGGGGTTGCTTCGCAGGGGTCAGTGCCACGACCACGTGGATCTCGTGCAGAGGCTATACCCCTGAAGCGCAGCAAAGATTTCCGGGTTCAAAGCCCGCTACGTAGTACGTTGTTCCTTAACCTTTCAATTAAATCTTATTTTATTAACGTTCTCTATCTTTGTATCAACCTTCAAACCGTAATAACATCAGGGAGGAAATCTCTTCCTCTTTAATTAAGGAAACAGCAAAGTCAAGTTAAAGTAGACACGACGATGAACCTATACGTATGTACGTTTGATGCACAGAGCAGCTTAGATGGAAAGAACGATTTATGACCATTAATTACCTGTAAGTTATATAGATTATTTTTATCTGAATCACCGCGAAGGTAATGTAACGACGTATTGCACGTGGATGGTGTATCTAATTTATTCCTCCTAAGCGTAATGAAGTATTAAGCATAAGGTTTAACATACACTGACGATCTGACTTTCACTAATGGAGAATAAATTACTCCTCCTATCGCGCGAGCTCGTAATTCTGCTGGCCGTCGAGGGATCGATTAAATTGTAATGTAACTAGCATGAGATACGTCTCAAGAGAAGGCAGTCATGATTGCTTATTGTTTAATGCTCCGTGGAAGTTAAGTACAGGTCGGTGGGCGTGAAACGGGCATGAAACGCGTGAGCAAGTAAAAGCGAAGTTTAAATAAACAGGAAAATCAATGAAAGTGCGACAGGAAAGGTGTGGAAAGGAACGAGAACCGGAAGACGCATGGTTTCACGGATAATAAGGGAGGACGATGAAGGAGGGGACTAAGGGCAGCGGGTCACTTTAAGCACTGTCCTCTTGTCAGGAAATTAAACTTTGAGCCGAGCACTGGCTATTAGGCGTTTGTTGTTGTCTCGTTGTCAGGGGAACCCCGTGTCCGTATAGATACTGGAACTGAGATACGACGTTCTGCCCCTCTCCCGGTTCTCCAGGGAAGTTTAACGCTGTATGCATCGTGTAAATGTCACTTACGACCCAAGGGATCTGTACCAGTCAATAACGATCACCAAGCGAGACTTCTACGGACCGTATTGTGGTATGGTCGTGCGGCGATTAATGTAGACTAGTATTAACTACTGCTCGTTAACGGTAGCTTCATGGTCAAATAGTCACCTCTCCCACCTTATAATTGTGATCAACGTACAGAATGAACGGTCGGTCAATGATTTCCTGACGAATTCACTGATTTGCGGAACGTCTGTACAGTTAAGAGTATGAATTAACTTTCAAAACAGTAAATCTTATCAATTTTATTTCTATTTATTACAGTTTACAGTGACTTTATAGTTTTGTAGTAATTATAGTAATTTTATAATATTTGTAGTCAAATCTTATTTACTATAAAAATTCAGGACGTTTAATTTCGGTTTGTAGTATACATTCTCTACGATCGAAGTAACGGGTGAAATTAAACGAAGTTAAAAGTTCCAAAAGTGAGTAATCTGAAATCCTAAATTGTTACGTGTAGGTTTTAATGTTCAGTAATACCAGTTATGTTTCAAAGATGCGATACTCGACCCGAAAGTCGAATGCAATTCCTGTAATATAAAATGGTCAACGTGTTTCACCGATTTTGTGACGGTTCTACATAATCAACGTTAAATGACGTTTACACTAGACGCACTGTATTTCAATAACCGATCAAGTATCGTGGTACAACGAACGTTTATTTGCATCGCCAATTAATTACTAAACGATTTAATTTATTTAATTCTATCAAGCATTGAGAATATCTTCATCCGTGAAAAACTGCGACAGCAAGAAATGACGAATTCGACGAACGTTGCTTACTAATCGATGCGTCTTAAGTTTCCTTAGCTTTGCGATACGTAGATTTAATTCTATCAAGCATTGAGAATATCTTCATCCGTGAAAAACTGCGACAGCAAGAAATGACGAATTCGACGAACGTTGCTTACTAATCGATGCGTCTTAAGTTTCCTTAGCTTTGCGATACGTAGACGTAACAAGGAGTTGTGAGATATTGGGAAGGCAAGTGGAAAGGTGACGGCTCGTGAACTTTCTGCGATACCTAAAAATACTTTCCAAGGTTGAGAATTCAGCACCGCTAGAACAGGGGGAATAACAGGGACCGCGCCTTTATTTAACGATTTTGTT
>NIPQ01090559.1:0-29834 GCA_002806875.1 Lepidotrigona ventralis hoosana
AAAGCATCAAAGAAGGTTAACGAGGATTTTTTCATTATAACAAATAATCTTCTACGTACGTATAAACCACTTAAATGTTGTTATTTGGAATGCACGCTATTTTGCTGTACGATGAAACAAAAAAAAAATTATTGCGCCAAACGTGGACATTGCTCCATCGAAATTTAATGAGCAGTGTTTCAATAAAAAAAATTGCCTGTAATATTTAGATTTTATGGATTTCTTCCTTTGTTTCATGTAGGAGAATTATTTTTCGTTTTGAATAATTTAATTTAATTGTAATAGAGATTTTTTTTTGTTACTTGATATCTAACATACCATATCGCTTATCCAAACTGAAATAAATGTTAATTATGATTCTCATACATTATCATTATACTGTTATTATGCCCTTTTTTACGAGGCTTTTTCACGAACCTCTGTTTTTATGATTACGTTGGTACAGCGTAATTTACAATGCAGCCCATCCTTCTGCATTCATTTGCGCAAAGAAACAAAAGACGTAAATTGAAAGGATTCACTCGATTGGGAGGAAAAATCTATTTGTCTCTTTCGCAGAAGCGTTTATGCATGGTCCGTAATAAACGAGAAACGTTTGCGCGGAATATTTCAGAATATGATTTCAAAAAGAAATAAAGAACAATTTATTACGTGGACTGTGTATGTACATATGTACGTACGTGGACACACGGCACGAAGATATTCCAAGTGGAAAAGTGTAATATATTCCTGGACAACGTCATCGTCATTTGTACCTGTTGAAGCAATCGTGCACGCTGAATATTATCAGAACAGCACCTACGTTTGTTAGTCGATTTCCATCGTCTTAAACTTCGGCTTAAACTTCGACTTTTACCTGCCTGTCTCTTGCTGAACGATCTTTCATCTTTCGGTAGAATTTTCACGACGTCGGTCGTGCCATCGTAACACGCGAGAAAGATGGAACAAGAGTTGAACACTGGCGCCTGTAGCTCTGTTATTTTTACGGCCTTCCCTGATAGGTCGAGTAACGATCGAGCTCGAAATAAGTAATAACGGCAGTATCAACATCGACAATTCTGGCCGAGGAGGAACCGAGAGCGGCACGTCGTCGAACCGGGACAAAAAAGAAGAGAAAAGAACACAGACGAGAAAAGTCCGAGAGGGTGGAAGTAAAGAGAAAGGGGAGAAGAAGAGAGAGAGAGAAAGGTAAAAGATTGGAGGGAAGGCAAAGGCAGGAGAGAGAGAGAGAGAGAGAGAGAGAGAAAGAGGAGAGAAGAAGGGCTGACAAAGGGAGCAAAGAGAAGAGGGGTTTCACAGGTTTCTCGTCAAAAAAGATGAAGTCACCGTGGTTTTGAGGCGGCACTGTGAAGAGGGGTGGGCGAGTTCTTTAAGGCAGGGGGCATGCGCGGCGTCCGGGGGTGCAGGACGCCGTCAGGGGGTTAGTCGCTTGCCAACAACACGACGCGTAGCTTGCGCATCACGATCGCTCGACTCCGTTTGCCGCGTACTGTCTTTTACGTTACCCCATTGCTCGCGTCCGCTCCGTTTTCGCGCATTTCCTACGCCTGATCGTAACACGGGCTCTCCGATCTACGACTTGCCATTTCCCGTCCTGCGTGTGAAACAGCCGCGCGTCGAAAGTTCCATTAAGGAAAAAGTTTCGTATCGATAGGTGTTCTCTCTTCCCTCCCCCCCCTTTTGTACTCTTGCACGCGCGGGAAACAAACAGACACTTCGTCTTCGTCTTGCTCCGAAGTTCTTCCAAGAGTTGCAAGCTTCTTCTCTATTATGCCAAGATGAGAAACCAGGCGAAGAGGACGAGGACTTCCGAGACAAGTATTCGTTAGGAATTACGAGAACTGGCTTTCCCTTGAACCCGATGCTTTGGTGAGAAGCGTTGGCGATCGTTCGACGGGATGTGCCAGTCGAAGTGAACTTTCGCGGGAAAGAAGCGCGAGTGAACCGAAGGTGCTCGCAGCGGTCTCTCGCCGGGATCTTTCTGATCGAGGATCGAGTTTCCTCGTCTCGTGGCATTTTCCCCGTCTGACGAGACAGTGCTGTGATACAAGTGGTCCGGATAGTACCACAAGAGTACTGCAACGTGTTACCGCCACTGCAGTGAACGACGCGAAAAAGTGCGCGTAACTTCGATCGACCTCGTGTAAGACTGCATCTCCCTATTGTTCTTTGGATTTTACGCGTTCCTCCTACCAGCGAGCGAGATAGACGAGGTATTTTTCTTTGCTATGTTATGCCATCTTATCCAACGAAAATTAATCTCTCTCGTCTCGTACTTGCGCCAAAGTAATCAACGACGGAGGGGTTGCTTGAACGCGCTGACAATTTGATAAGTAGGTCCGAAGTGTTTGACGGATCGCCCGAATCGAAATACGTTAATGCAGTTTGCATCCGGCGATTATTCTCCGCGAGTGGTGGGAATTAATTTGATAATGAGAGAGACCTTCTCCAAGCAGGATTTAAGTCGTATCGCGATACGAATAATCTAGCCTGGGATAGTTATGTACCAAGGCTATACTTACACACGCGGCTAACTCGCGCGGATACATAATGTAATACCAGCGCATACAGCGAAACTAATTACGTAACTTTGTTTTCTGTTTAACAATGAAATTGCTGTAGTACATAGCTAGTAGGACGTGTGTGACGCGCGTAGTGCATCGGCGCGCGGGATAACTCGCTGGTTTTGTAATTTAATTTCGAAATCTTGCTCCGAGCGAGGATAATGCAGCACAACTAGCACGAAAGGAGATGCTTTTCTGCCTGGGATACGCCAGACAAGTTATCGGAAAATTCTACGGTGAATTTTCGCGAATTTTCACATCGCAATTCGCAATTCCATTCTTTCCAGCCGAATCGGCAGAACTTTTGGAAATTCGCGCGCCGAACCAGAAGGGGATATCTTTAATAACGAAATCCAATTGTTCCGAGAATTCGCAATTTTCTGACGAACCGACGAATATCTGTGCTACGTGGAACCTTTAAGAAATTGATGCTAGAAAATCTTCGAAGAAAAGCAGGAAATATTAATAACTCGAAGAAGATAATTGTACTCTCGCATCGTCCGACAGTGTTCGTCGACACTTAACGTTGATGTTGGTAGACACGGCCTGCCTTCTTTTTCGTTGAAATTAAACGAGTGACGTACCGTGTGTTTAACGTTCGATTTAATTGAAATCGGACCGACGTTTCGCATATCGTACGTTACGCTTACGTTGCACCGTGCTTTTCCCAGTCGTCGAATTTACTTCGGCGTGGCCGATAAATACTGCAATCTCGAACCGTGCCCGTTGCAATTACCGTGGGAGGTTAGGGGAAACACTCGTGATACAATTTCGTGCGAAACGTTCCCGTAATTCTTCCTTGAAGCAACCTGGATCGGCACTTTCTGAAGGAAAGATTCGTTTGATACCAGCATTTCCCACCATCGCCGGTGTTATCCGGTTTCTGGAAAAAAAAAAGAAAAAAACACAGCCGCGTAGACGAGATTTTGAATAACGACGATTCATTTCTATTCCTAAGATATAACTTTGCCAATTACTTCCCAACGATCGGCCGGCTTATTTCGAAAATTGTACCGCGTGTTCACGTTCACGTTCACGTTCACGGTTTGAAAACATACCCGGAACAGGGACGACACTGTTTTCTCACACAATAGTTAAAGAGCAGATTGTGGGAACCGATCAGTCTACACACCACTTCAGAAGCGATCGATCACCAAGAATTTTTATCGTCTGACTTTGCAAACTTTTTTCTAATTTTTTTTTACGTAATTATGCAAACGTGGTTGTTTTTGTCGCGTGCTGTAGAATTTCGTACAGTACTGTAGAATTTAATTAAGAGACGCAAACCTTTCGATTCTCCGGAGAACTAGCTTCCCGTTTTTGAAGTTACACTTGACAGCTGCGTAAAAATTTTCAACGACGTCGTCATATGCTCGTCGGACGTATTTGTTAGACGCCAGGCGTGAAATATTTCTCCCTCGGCCGCGTTTGATTCTTACAACGTTGAATAATCAATACGTCGATTGTATCGATAAATATACGCGCACGTCGCTCTAAATAATTGTCCGTTAATTACTGCGTTCCTGAGCCGTGCGATACTAACGTAGTCATTACGATGACAACATTTTAACAGAAGTTAGTCCGATGCTTTTTCAATTGGAAGAACATTCGAACAATTTAAATGAAGCTGTCAACGAAAGTGACAGTAACTGTCGTCGCGCGGCTGCCATACAATTAGAGATGTTGATTGAATATAGAAATCACACGGGCACGGTAATAATCATGCGAGGTATCGCAATGCACAACCAAATGAAATATAATTCATAGACGCTTGATAGCTTGACGGAAGAAAACAGACGACGAAAGTGAACGAAATCGAACGAAATCGAACGTATAGTCATCAATATCAATTGGAGTATGTCTGTACGTTGTTGGAAATGGCATCGAGGTAATTGCAGAAGAGAACAACGCAGACGATGGATAATTAATTATTTTGGTCACGAGTAGAGAGAAGGAGCATTGTATAAGCTGCTTCATTCAGCAAATCAACTATCCTCTGCATTCGAACACTTCGTTAATTACTATTCCATTTGTTCGCGGTTTCATCGGAACATTCCTGAGCGAAAAGAAAGAGGAAGCATCCTTGCCGGTAAACGTCGCTCGAGAGAGATTTCGTCGATGAAAAGATTGAAGGTTCCATTGGAAAAATTCTTCGGCATTCATCGCGAATAACTCGGCCGACAAGGTCGTCCATTAAAGAGACGATAGCAACGGCGGGCAGAAGACGATGCTTTTCATTTTCATTCTGCTTCTGAGTGAGTGCTTGTTTCGCCGCGAGGACGCGATCCGCAGGTGTCGATCGTAGCAAAAAAAAATTCGATTTCATCCGCGAACGTTGACGCTGGAAAGCCAATAATGATAGATGATTCTCTTGGCTCTGCTCTTCTTTCACCCACCAGCAACTATCAGCAGACGTTCAACGAGCGGTCTAATGGAGATCGGGTGACAGAAATTTTTCTAACGGGTCCTCTCTCTCTCTCTCTCTCTCTCTCTCTTTATACGGACGTTGCAGGAATTACAGATCGGACAGTGATACCGTCGTATTTTCCTATTTTCCCGGCAAACTTGCCGGACGTATACGGAATTACGTTATTCCTGATAGGTCAGTGAGTTTTATCCGGTTTTGCGGATATTCGGTTGGTCAGGTAATTGGACACAGACGCCACGGTAGTTTTCTGAAAACCAGTAGATACCAGCGGCTTGTACATACACGTATACGTACACGTGCAAATGCACACGTAAGCCGGAATAATCAAGCGAGCTTTACATGTTATTTTAGATACGCGTTGTAACCGTATACGGTGGCGCCGGATAAAAATTATTCTCTATTAATAGTAACAGCGTTCGGATATACACCGGACAGAGAAATCCCCGGTAATGGAAAAGTACGGAGACGCGGCGAGTAAACCCTCTGATAATATCACGCCGCACCGACATCAGGTCAACTTTCGAATTGGGTCATAGGTAGAAGAGGATGCCCGGTATCACTTCCGTGAGTGCATTTGAATATGCATGTAAATTTAAATTAATTAACTCACAATAATGTATTAGACATGCGGACAATATCGCGGAGAAATGTGTTGTCTGCTCCGCGTGCAACAAACGATGATGTACACGCGTTTCGATCGTGCACAGCCTCTGCGTGCAAAAAAAAAAAAAAAAAAAAAAAAAAAAAAAAAAAGCNAGAAAAAAAGAATAAAGGCACGGAAATTGTTACTGTCAGAGAGATTGATAAAAAGTGGCGGTATCAAGGGATTCGTTTAAATGTTCGAAGCTTAAATTTAAATCGCAAGTGGCTCGTTGACGTAATTTATTAAACCGTTACACCGGGCACATTGATTTCGCGCGAACTACAACATTGTGCGCTACTTTCGCATTAACTCATTTATTATAGACGCATCGTTAACCGTGTCACGATATAACTATGTTGAAAGGTAATTAGTGCATCGCACAGCAATATGTTGCATTTACGTCGCTTCATTTGCCGAATAAATTACTTCCTGTCGGTTCGGACAACCTTTCGACTGCTAGATTTCACCGTCGTAAAAAATTGTTCGACGATTTTATTGAAGAAAACGTAAGGAAAGGGCCCGGATTATCTTCACCTACCGTTTTATTACGATCTCCTTTAATTCGAGTTACTTTGCTTCGTACGGTAGATTTGACAAGCATATCCAAACTGCGTTGCAAAGTCCCGAATGAGACGAAGTACTTACTACAAACAGCTGCAATGGATTAGTTTTCCTAACTAACTATAATTGCATCTGTCCCGGTGCCGACTTCTCTGATTGCTGTCTCGTCCTGAGTGCTCTTTGATAATTAGGGGAAAGTTGCGTCCAGCTAACAAACTAACCAATCGTCGCCGCTTACATTCTTGGACAGAAGAAAAAAGAATAACACGCGCGTGCAAATGACGAGTGCGAACAACAACTTTAGACAAAGATGAAAATGGTATGATGAAGAGAAATTTCATTTGGAGGAAACTCGAACACTATAGCGTTTAATTCAATGGGTTGGGTGTAAATAATGTATCTTTGATAGACGCCCGAGGTGAAATTGGCCCGTATGTTCTTGGCTCGCTTAATTATTCAAAGACAAGAGCAATATCGTTAAGTGACACGACCGCTGCCATTCCGTTTCTGCCGTACTTCTCGCATGGTTTTATTATTTCATCGTACGAATAAATTTACTTACGTAATATTTGCCCTTCGCATTGTTTGTTATGTGCTGCCTCGCGCAAGATTTTCTTTGCGCAATATTTATTACCGATCTCCGAAAGTTTTGTTATTTTTTTTTTATTGAATCGACGAATTTGTTTTTCTAGATCTAAAGTCTCGAAAAAACAATGATAATCTAAATGCAATGGAATCAATAAATACTCACTGCTTATATTCATAGAATAAAAAGGAAAAAAAGAAAATGGTAATTTTATCTGAAATAAAAAGTATTTCGTGACTCTGAAAATTCTATGTATATTCCGAACTTACACGATTCTGCTAGTTAAAAAGCTCGTTAATTAAAATTATTAAAAAGAATGTTTCATAGCTCATTTGTCGGTATTTTAATGCAATTATGTAACAAGCATTTTAAAGATTTTATCACTATCGCAATGAAATATTAATTTTATTCACGCGCGTGAGAATTTGCACGATTGCATGGTTGAGAAATGAACAATGAAGTCGTAGTGACAAGTTGCTGAAGCACGTGATCGTATTTTAGTTATGATAGGTTATCTTTACCCGTGACATATCCAGAGTCACGAAGTAAAATATTGAAAATTGTTTCGTGCTCTTCGCGACGCAGTGATTATTTTGTGACACGACACCAGAACGGAATTGCTCGTTAAAAATCCTAAACCAGCGAGAAGATTTCTCCGTGACATCGATCTGGAATTGAACCTTTCGCGCCTTGATTGTTCAACTTTTCCACGATGCGAATAGAAAAAAAAACACTGTTACTTTTAACGAAGACCTTTGTTTTCAACTTTTTTCTTTTTTTTTTCATCAATGGAGTACAAACGATTTTCTGGCGTTTCAACTCGGACCCGAGTATAACTACGTCAACGTGAGAACAAATTTTCTAATTTCTCTACAATTCATCCTCGCAAAACATCCCTTAGAAGAGATGAATATGGATCGTAAGGAAGAAAACGTTTCGAAACCAAAAGATTCCTTTCTGTAAAATTAGTTCGACGTGACCAATATCGAAAAAAAAGAAAAACGGCATTATAAAATTTTTTTGGTCATTCGACGTGATCCTCCTATTAAACGAAACAGTGATCTTAATTTGAATTACAGAAGTATTTTTATTTATTTTTTTTTCTTTTTTTGAGCTAGCATTTACTTTCTCATCGTTTATTCATCTGTTCTCAGTTCACTGTCAAAGAAACCTATAAATGAATGAAACCTTATAAATGATTCATTTTCTGAGTCTAGTGTTCTATATTTAGGCGATTTCTCGTATTTCCTCTCATTGAGACACGATGGCTCTCACAATTTGATACTGAATTTCCATGTCGTTTCACGTTTCTTTTTTTCTTTCTCTTATGAAAGCGTAGAGATAGAACGCGACGAGATAAATAGGAGCCATTCCTGAGACGATATTCTTGTGTAAATGAATAGAAACGAAAGTGAAAGGATGAAAGGAAAGACACAGGGTAGAATTCAAAAGACTGACGTCACGGTGCATGGTGGCTATTACAGTTCAGAGAGATGAGAGAAACAAGAAGAGATCGGCTTTTTGTACACACATGTACAACTTTCTCACCAAATGAGTAAACGCATTACTGTAGTTTCGAGATGTAAGAAATTACTATCTAAAATTGTCTGGAAATTTTACCAGGCTTCCAACCCCAGTGTCTTTTCACCTGTAATTTCAACCAGCCTGTCTAAACAAAATTATTATTATTAGAATCTGCTCCTGTATTTTTACCTAGTTTCATGACATTCACGAAAAACACGTCTTCCTAGCTGTCGGGCAACGCAGAGAACTTGGTATTTGTACACAAGTACATCGGGTTGAATGCGCGTGCAGATATTTTTTTCTTTTTTTTTTTCTTTTTTTTTTTATCGATGCAGCGGCAACGCGATACTCGAACGATTCGCGTTTGTTTCGCAAGAGGTTGTTCAGGAATGTGTTTTTCAATTTCCACGTTCTATTCATCTCTCGTCTCGATTTGTGAAAAGTCATTAGTTGCATATAACGGTTATCGGGGCCCAAAACTGGTTGGATTGCAATTTTTCTCGAACACGAGCTGACCTCCTGAGAGAAAGCAGATGGCGTGACGAATATCGCGTTCGACTGGTAATTACCAGCTGGAGAGTATACCACGGGTAATCAAACGATCAGACGTTGCTGTTCCCAGCGGGAAAGCAACCCTTCGTGCCACCCTGCGTCTACATACGCTCTCTGTCTTGAAACCAACGGGGAAGACTTATCAGATCTTGCTAAATATGTCAGACTTACGTCTTTCAGTATCCGGGAAACCTCATCGAAAGTGACTCTATTTGACGTCGATTTGCTGTTCGTTCTCTTTTCATCGATCAAATCCATATTCTACGCGAAAAGAGGCCAAACTTCGATTCCAAAGGACAAGTATTTATTTATTAATTGCTCTATTCAGATCAACGACTATTCATTTGAATGAAAGTTGTATCACGCGAACACGCGACGATAACTATAGTAGGGATAAAAGCAGAGATCGAGATTAACAAGTTTTTTTTTCAGAGAATTTAGCTCGAACTCGTGTATTTCGTACAAAAAGGAATATCTGTTTTTGTGGAATTTTTACAGAAAAAATTGTTACACTTAGGAACATTTTTGAACAATGTTTTCATGGAACGGACATTTTAGAATCTGTATAATCAAAGTTTCCATGGAAACATGTTATTTTAGAACATTTAATTAAAAATCCATTTTTATATTCGAGTTCATTGGATAGTATTCAGTGCCAGTATTTACTACAAATGTTGAGAAGTTTTCTTTTAACATTGATATAATAAATTATCTGTTCCTACGAGAGAAAATTTATTTTTATATATTACAAGTTCTGTTCGAAACTTTTATTTTTAAAAACATTTATTTATCCATTCTCATCGGGACATGTAATTCGAAAACATTTTTCGAAAAAGTTCTACGATCCATATTTCAAATAAAACCTATTTAAAAGTTTCTTAACTATTTTGATCCCCGAATAAAAATCCAAGAGAAGTATTATCAATAAACAAATGTAATAATTTAATATACCTCCATATATATATAGCATACTAACGTTTTCGCTTTAAATATCTACTATGAATATGAATTTGAATCCTTTTAGAAAAATTTTCTTAACGTAAGATTTTAGGTAAACGAGTTTCAGAGATTTTAAGGAATCATATGTTTTTTTGATCGACGCAGTTCGACATTTTCTATAAATTTTCTTTCAATACCTCAGTGTCGATATATCGGTTTAGCGGATTTCATGGAGAATACCTTGACCCGATACTTCAACTCTTTTCATAGTTATTTATAAGTATTAATTTATGGAAAACAAGCTTTTTGTTTGCCGTACGTCAAACTATGTACATTTTACAACAAAATAGAAAACGCCAGAAAATCTTCATTTTAGGAAGAAAAATACGTGGTCTAATATCTCCAAAACCGCATATTTTTCAAAGTATTTCTGGGTAATACTCAGATACTATGATACTAAGAGAATTAATCTTAATTTTATAAAGCCTGTTATATGAAAAACGAGGAAACATTATTTTGGAATTCCAGTGATTTTTCGTGCAATTCCATTGAAAAAAAAAAAAAAAAAAAAAAATGGACGTAACCTTAAAAACTTCGAAAATTACATGACTATTATATTATGGCCCTCTCTATACCGAATAATTTACTTTAACAAAATTTTTTCAAAATATTTTTAAAAACTAAAAATATATTCAAAACAGACAAACCTATATGTTATTGAATTGTTCATATAGAAATATTAACTGTAAGAATGATGTTTATTTTCGTTATACTTTTAATTTCTCCCCTTCTCTTAATACATTAACTTTCCTTGACGTGAACAGATACAGATAGTTGATGAAATGCATTATACAAGAAATATATATGTGAATAAAAGATGTAAAGGTCAAATTATTTTTCGTAAATCTCTCTTACATGTAGTTCGATCGAAAAGCAACGCGTCTATATTCATAGGTATTTTCTTATGTTAGATTTCTAAGAAGCAAAGTCATCTCTTTCAAAGTAATTCCCTTCGGGAGCAATATACCGATAAAGACGTTTCCCCTTGAAGTAATATTGAAAGTCTTGATATAAAAATATAAAATAACGACTTTTATGATGATTTTGAATTGCGGGGAATAAGAAGAAGTCTTAGATATCAAAGTAAAATAAGGAAATTACGGTGCATTGCTACGACTTTTTTTTACGATTAAAAATCGATAATGCAGCGTCTTCGTGACATTTTCATTAATTGCTAATTAATATCAACAACATGGTCAGTCAGTATGATTGAATAATTAAATATTCTAATAAGATTCATAAATCGTTGTAATTCATTTATTTCTTGTCCGAGTTACCAATTTGAGTCATACCTAAAGAAAGCACTGTCATTATTTTTAGAGGAAACTGCCAACGTGTTACTGTATTTGTCATCGATATAAATACGTTGATTTTCTATGTTTGAAATGACTTTACCATCTTGGATGATTGACACGAAAATTGAACTTCAGAAGAATTTCTGAAACGTGAATAACGTCGATAGGATCGATAGGCAAATGTAAACGTCACGTCGTCGTGCTAAGTCAAATAAACTTTTAAAAGTGTACAATGATCGTGTCGATGGTGAAACTTGGAAGAAATCTTTTCCAACTTTATGGAATATTAGCGTATCAGAATCAACGATCGAACAAGTTTATAGGTTGTTGTTAATTGAATTAGAAACTTCTTGGTAATTTATTCACGTTGTTTACATAATTTCGATTCCTTAAATATCCCTAATGTTCGATCTCGAATCAGCATCTCACTCTCTAAATAAATATTATGTACAACATTAAAATTTTTTTAAATTTTTCATTTTTCTGACATTGTTGTTTCAGCTACTTACTAAAGAACTTTATTGTTCTAGCTTTATTACTCTAGATCTTCTTTCCAGCAATAACGCGGTTGACGAATTCGCATGAAAATTACGAGGATAATGCGTGGAGATAAACGATTTTCTCTGGTGAATTGTTAAAGGTAATTTTTATTGGCGTTCATCTTCCGTTGCCTGAAGCTCCAGGTTAATTGCTTGAACGAGGCAACGGAGTTACGGACCAGCAAAACGCGCATGATCGTGGGAATTCATGAAAATTTGTGCGCTCAGGCGTGGACACAGAGTGGTGAACCGATAGGCTTTGGCCAGCTTACGCTCGATCGGAACAAATAAAAGAATAAAAATTAGCATCTTTCGTGAACGATGGGCAAGAGCGGGTCGTTATATCGCAGGGGTTTGAAATGTTCGATGAGTCAGCAGGCTCACATGGATTCCCTTTAAAATTTAGCCAGAACCACAGGGCTGAACGTAAATATATTCGTCCAAACCCCTGTGAGCGTTATTTATTTTGCCATTTGGGGTCGAGAAAAGTCGTAATCTAGAACGCGTTTCGTATATTCTTTTGCAGAATATGATCGACGAGTAACATAGAATCTAGAATGGGACACGATGTGTCCAAGACGCTATACTGAGGCAGCATTTATATTTTATACGGGTTGGATTATGCGGAGAGCTACGGTCTCAAGGAAAGTCGAATCATTCGCCAACACTCCGCTCGAGTAAAACATACAGGATGTGATTCGGCACACTTTAAGGGATAATCCGTTGACGCATCTGTCGTGCCCATAAAGGATATTCCCTGTCGTACGCCCCATGGGACAGTGAAACACGACCCACGTCGAACTGCGGTTAGTCACGCNCCCCCCCAAAAAAAAAAAAAAAAAAAAAAAAAAGAGGAAGAGAGAAGAATCGTTTGCTCCGAAATCGCTCAAATAAGCATTGCAACGGTGCAAGTTTTAATGTTTCCTGCGAGTTTGCGGCACTGAAACAGAATTTGTGGTTTCTAGGAAGTGCTTAATGCCCGAGGTTGTCTGTTTGTCTCCGAGCGAGAACTTGTTTCATTTGTACGCGATAAGTTGCAGAGCAAGCTTGGATGCAACGTACGAACCGAGCAGTTTCAAATTAATAAGGGATGCGCGGCTGTGCACCGTAAATAGAAATTCTTTCAATTACTGTTCCATTTGTCCGGCGCGACGCGCCGAGTTAAAAAATTCTTACACTCGCGAAATATACTTCAACCTGAATCGGAATCCGTTTTCATCGCGAATGAGGTTCTTTCGGTTTGCTTAAACACCGGTCGCAGGTATAAATGCACGGCCCATTTAAATTATTCAACGAATAAAAGGAACATTAATCCGCGGTGAGGGAACCGCGAAACGTGTGCACGTCGAGGGGTGAAAGAGAGAGAGGGAGAGAGAGAGAGACCGGTGTACTTGTTCCACCTGAAATCGGCTTAATGTCTTTACACCGCATCTCCACCCTCGTGCACATCTCCTCCATTCGTTATCGTTTCAACCTCCTTCCTCTCGTTTCCCATATTTCGCGCTCGTACACGATTTAAGCTCTCGGCGCGGCGACCGTGCCCGGGGATTCTCCGTGCACCTCCTTCACGAGCCTGATTACGCAAACTTTCACACCGATGCGATGTTCATATCAGTATGTAAATACGCGCGCCGGCTATCACCGTTGAAGCCGTACGTACGGCTGAGATCATTATCACGGATCTCGTTCCTTCCTTTCAGTCTCGTAGCGCCCTTTAACCATTCTATACATGGAATTCGCTTGCTAACGCGCGCGTACGTTGCATATTCTGTATACTTAATTTTACATGAATCGAAATTACCGCGCGCATTTGACTCTGGCTTTTGACGCAGCAACGTTCATTGTCTCGTAACAGGGCGAAATGACAGTTGCCTTCGTACGCTGTGCCATCGTGAACATTTATCATTTAAATCAGCTCGAGGGTGGCGAGCCACGCACGTTTCCGTATTGAAACGAACGGAAAAGGAAGAAGTTGCACGCGAATTGATACGTGGACGTGCAGTTTATCTGTGACGACTCGAGATCAATTGTCGCGCATCAATCAATTTCGTACGGATGCGAAGTAGTAAAATAATAATAAAAAAAAAAATAAAATAAAAAAAAATAAAAAGAAAAGGCGTAAAAGCGGTGTAAAAGCGTACGAAGGCCAATCGGTTGAAAATAGTGTGTTGCAGGCAGCTCGTTAAACGAAACAATAACGAGGCGAGTTTTTTTACAGTTGGAAAAAATTATGTCCGGGACAAAGCGTTGTCGCTATAATTAAATTGCTTTTATTTCGTTGATTCAATGGAATTCCTTTTTGAATTGACCGCGAGCTACGAATATCGAGGCAGAAGGAAAGAATATATATGAAACGCGAGGAGAGGGGGTGAACGGCGAGAGACAACAAAAGTATGAAACAGAAATTGCGACCTGCTTAAAAAGCAGGAAATGAGAGTGAAAATGTTTTACGAATTGTCGGCAACAGCGTTGAAGAGATGTCAGTTTCATTGTTAAAGTTATTACACGATAGCGACGATAATAATCGGACGTGGGCAGAGTCCAACATGTGCTAGCTGCAGAAAGGCACCAGCCCAGGAATAATGATGCGCCATGCTCAAAAGTTCGTGGAGTTGGCGAATGAACAGCTTGCGGAACATTTGAACAGTTAAGTGTGGGTAAACATGGAAATAAATTGAAACGCGAATGTACGCTGTTTCGCGAGAACTACCGCGATGATGTAAATGCTGATAAACCAACGATATTCGGTTATTCGCTTTTTCATTCCAACAATATTTTTTTCGCTCGCTAAATTATTGAATATGTATTGCCGTACGACTGTTCCGTCGTTCTGAAAAAGATAAAAAATAAAAAAATAAAAAAGATAAAAAAGATAAAAAATGAAAAATGAAAAAAAAACGCGATACTCGGAAGAACAGGCCATTTGTTTGAAATGGCGAGCGTAAAAGGTCAAATTTGATGTTGCGAAAGATGAGAAGATTCTTATTAGTGTTCTCTTGTTTTAATTTTTGATTTATCATCGTTTGTAACGCCGTTTCCACGTTCAACGTAACTTCAAAACTTCTCATGTATGAGTAGCTTTGCATACTCAGTGAATGATGAAATAAAAGATGTTACATGATGTAAAATGAATATAGGGGACAAAATAAGACGTATCTGACATCGATAAATGCTGTGGGAGATTATGCGTGTTAAATCAATGCTAAATTACTAAGTGAAAAGTAACAAGATGCGAAAGAAATTCTAATTTAATTTATCGAACGTTGTAGAAAAGTTCAGATTTAAGATCTTATCATCTTTTCTATAGCTCTAATTACTCTTTTATGTAAAGAAATATTTCACTGGTTTTGAGAATAATTGGAATAATTGAGAGTAATGCGAATAACGTTTATTATCTCACATTGTAATATTATCAATCTAGAATAATAGTGGAAATATTTAGTAACTATTGTGTACAAATACTTTCTTAACTACGAAATTTTTGTTTCTTCTGTATTATTTTCATATGGAAAATTACTAACACTTTAAAGAGCATATTATTCCTGTGTACAACGAAGCACCACTTGTACATATTACTTTAATGTGCTACTTCTTTACGAGATGTAAAATCAGCTTCAGAAAAATTATACAAATATTGTGACTGTATAAAGTACATATTTGTACACCACTGTTTACTATTATGAAATGGACATCAAGCTTTCTCCAAGCAGAAATTTATTAATTTCTTAATAATTCCTAAAATCTTTGTAGATTTTTACTTAGAAGAAGAATTTGAGAAAATTAGCAATATTTGTACAAATTTTACAACGTTAACTTTGTGTTAATTTTGTAACTGTCAATGTTATCTGAGCGTATAATGTCAATGAAAGTTAGCAAATGATTTTGTCCGCTAATTTGCTTGAGTTGAGAAGGAATTCACTTCACAAGAGGAACATTGAAATAATTTCGTTGACGAAATATTAAAAATATGAAATAATAA
The DNA here is from genome assembly GCA_002806875.1 of Lepidotrigona ventralis hoosana. Lineage (NCBI taxonomy): Eukaryota > Metazoa > Arthropoda > Insecta > Hymenoptera > Apidae > Lepidotrigona > Lepidotrigona ventralis. Next base: position 15,671 of record NIPQ01090559.1, read on the forward strand.
AAAAATATTTGCGACTCCTTGTACCGAATAAGATAGTACAAGCATTGAGAATCTTTCGTGTAAAAGGAGGTTTTTGTGATCCATTTCTCCGTTCTCCTTTCTCTGGAAGATACTTGACAAAGGTGGGCCACTTACAACGAAAGGTTAGAGTGCTGAATGAGGAAAGACTAAGGGTCACAGCCCCCTACTTGAATCCATATCGATTACAGGGGACATGAACATTGCGGTGCTTGCGTATAACAGAGACAAAATCACGGGACGGTCGTATCGTGGAACAAAAGTCATGATACTTAGTCTATCGAGTACTTATTGTTTATAATTATTTTCTTCGAACTAGAAACCAGGATGTAAATTTCGTTCGGACGACGGATAACGAATAAAAATAAGAAACAAAGTTTTGTTCACTATCGAATAAATATGCAATCGAACAAGTATTTATTCGAATAAGTAATCAAGTGCCAAGATAAATATGTATTCGAGTAAGAATCTCTTCATTATATTTTTTCAATCATATTGTGACGAAAATGATACTCAATTTATGAAATAATCTTTTACATTTTCCATATTTTTTACATTTTTCATTTCTCACATTTTATTGTGCAACTCTTTTTATATTGACCTTTACAGTTAACTTTTTTTTTTTCAAGCATTACGCGCGTACGCAATTACACTCATACGTGGCCGAACGTATCCGTATGAATGCACATACAGAATTTAAAACAAAAATAATTTTTTGCATTGTCACTCGAAAGATTCATTTGAATAAATATTACAAATAATGAATAATTACTATCCGAATAAAATATTCGATTGAAGAGAATATATATTCAACTAATTACTAATTATTTAGATGAACGTTTATTCGAAATCGTACAAATAATGCTACAATTCCGCTAAAAATTCATTTTCTGTAGATTAAAAGCTAAATGTAGCGCGACTATCAATTTATTTTTAAAATTTATTTCAAATATAGATTATTGTCTCACTTTACCCTTTCTTTGTTGTTGCAGACAAATACAATGAATGTTTGAAGCAACGATATTACGAAGTAATTGCCATCATGAGGACCCTCTTGATCCTACTGAGCATTTTCTTGGAAATACAACTTTATTTCACTGGTAAGTAACAATATTCATTATCTCAATTATTATTTTTTTTTTTTTAATAGAAACAAGACAATTGAAATTATTTACGTTTATTAGTTATTCGGTAATCAAATTAAATATTACAAAGACATTAGATCAATATTTCATAATAATCATTGTCGATTGGATGGAGAAAAAAGAAATTGAAAATACGTGCTTACATAGGAGAAGCTCTTTCACATTCGCGTTTCATCGAGTCATTTTCACGCTGACGCAGAAAACACTTAATTCACTATAGTAGCTGATGGCTGACAAGTAATATCCGGTTATCGTGTTCTTCGATGACCGCACAAAGTTTTGGCTCGTTAGTCCCGGTAGAAACTTTCCAGTGGCCATAAACTATCCGTTTCTCGATCGAAAAAGTCATTATTTTTATTCGTATCCGTTCGTCGAATTTTTAATTATGGTATGTTTCAGTAAACAAATAACTTTGAGATGTTGTTTGAAAAACAATTCGCACCAATGCTTATGTCTAGTCGTATAAATTACTTACGAAGGAATTTAATTAAAGGCTCTAATTAAACGGACAGTAATCTTGATTGCGCTGATATTTTACGGCTCCTAATTGGCCAATTCTCACAAAATTGCTAGAAATTAATTATGTACCATCCTATCGCTTTGTTATCTCCGTCACCTTTACGAATTTTCTATGAATCAATGAATTACATTCATATGTAGTCATACCGATAATCAACCGAGTTGCTCGGTTCACGAATCACTATGCTGAAAACATTTAAAAAAATTTTTTATTTCGATCAAGTGTTCATTTCGTTTATTATCAATCGTAGTTGGAATTTGTGATTGTATAATGCGATTGAATTCTCCAGTTTTACGAGTTTTTTATTATTTAGACAAAAGACAAAGTTCGCGTCCTTCTGATCCACAACATGATTTTTATATTCTGACTAAGCAATCAGACCAGTTTATTAGGGCTCTGTTTGAGAAATAATATGACGAATGAAATTATTCTTACACTAAAATATTAGTTTAAATAATTGAAGATCAGTTTTTGTAACCGTTACGTGTTCAACTAATTTTCAATCGAAGAAATAGAAATAATTTCAATTCACTTGATGGATTTGTATTCTGCTAAATCTTCGTTAGTAAAACTTTATTGTAGACACTGTAGACGAGCAGTTAGAAGCATAATTTTGAAATAACCTTTAAAAAGCATATTAATGACCGAAGAACTTTTCAGGATTTAAAGATCGTAAAACGTAGTGGGTGTGCGATACATTTTTACCATACAATAATACGTTATCATCGACGTATTCGAGTTCAGCCACCATAAACTGGATTTTGTGTTTTCAAACATGTTATCAGCTAATAGGTATAAATAGCGAGAAAATCGATGAAAGTTATCTACACGTATTTTATCACAACCATAAATGGATATATCGAGTCTCGCTGTGATTACGGTGGATTGAATCTGATGAACTTTTTCAATTTTTCAAGTTAAATTTTGTTTTCAGTTTAACTTCTTCAAGTTAAAAATTAAATTATCATTTAACGGCAAGTGAAACAGGTAGCCGCCGAACGAAGAACGAAGAGAAACAACACAGAGGAGAATTTACCTGTAACTAACGCGAGGTCTTTTCCTGGAAAAGTTTATTCATAAAACCGACAAACAATCGTTGACCCTATTTTAAAAACCAATGTAGGTAGACCGTCTCTTTTGATTTAATAGCTTGGCTTCTTAGCGACCAAGAAAACATAGCTGGGACATCTATCGAACATCGTATATTGTCCTTTCACACGTACGGCTACAAAATAGGTTGTACCATCTACGTGGTAATACTTCGTCGTTATCGCTGTGCAGTTTATAAAAGACCGGTAAACCAAAGGAGAAAGAGTTTCTAGCGGTAACAAAGGATACGATGCGGCAGAATAGAACAGCGATAATAAACAACGTTTGAAAAATATTTCACCTGCAAAAGTATTATACTAACGTAATCGCAACGACAATTATTTTATTGAAATTAAATTGAAAATTTTGTCATCCACCCAATTTAATAACAATTTCTCTTCGACAAGTGGCGATTCGTAGCTTGAAACCGTGCTGCAACTTTCGAAATATATTATGCAAATACAGTGGATTTCTATTATTTTTTTTTTTATACAAAATAAGAGAATTATTGCAAATTGTTGATGACAAAATTAAACACTACAAAGTAGCTTGAAACCGTGCTGCAACTTTCGAAATATATTATGCAAATACAGTGGATTTCTATTATTTTTTTTTTTATACAAAATAAGAGAATTATTGCAAATTGTTGATGACAAAATTAAACACTACAAGCAAATATAAATAAATTAATAAATATATTTATATATCGAGAAAAATTGGAGTTGCTGCAGTGTCTGTGCCACCCCTTCTTTTAACCATGAAAAACACATAGAAATATTAGCCAAACGACAGAGAAATTACAAATATAAATAAATTAATAAATATATTTATATATCGAGAAAAATTGGAGTTGCTGCAGTGTCTGTGCCACCCCTTCTTTTAACCATGAAAAACACATAGAAATATTAGCCAAACGACAGAGAAATTCGTAAAATGCGACGTTAACGAGTATTTCCTTTTCTCTTTAATTTAACACGCGTTTCTAATGGGATCAAAGGGAAATTATGAGGTACGCTCGTAGGAAGTGATGAAAATGAAAAAACGAAAGCAATAAATCGCGGTGACTCTCGGGCAAGTCGCCTAAAATCTAGGCCGAACCGTCGGAAGAAAGAACGAAGTTGTCCGGTAACGAAGCCNCCAAACGACAGAGAAATTCGTAAAATGCGACGTTAACGAGTATTTCCTTTTCTCTTTAATTTAACACGCGTTTCTAATGGGATCAAAGGGAAATTATGAGGTACGCTCGTAGGAAGTGATGAAAATGAAAAAACGAAAGCAATAAATCGCGGTGACTCTCGGGCAAGTCGCCTAAAATCTAGGCCGAACCGTCGGAAGAAAGAACGAAGTTGTCCGGTAACGAAGCCGGTAAGAAAATCGTCGAGTCGAACGGTCCGGTCGAGCTACGATCGCGTGCACGCGTGCCATTTCCCTCGGCCACACGACGAAATCTGCTCGAGAGCCTTTGGTCGCAGTTCGAGAGCAAGACGATTCGCGGACTCAGGAAAACAGGTCAGGTTTAACGAACCGACGAACGAGTCTCGAGCAACGTAACGAGAGCTAATTGCCGGCGTTTTCATCGTATACACGAATCAAGTACGCGAGTAAAATAGGGGCTCGTTACGCTATGGCTAAACGATCGCGTATGTGCCTACGGAAATCTCGTCATACGCCGACTGAATTTTCCACACGTGCGTTCTAATATCACGTTGCGTTCTAAATCTCGTGGCTCGGCCAAATAAAAAGACTCGGAGTCTGAAACGTTTTTGCAAATGTCCGAAATCGGCGGCAAGGTGCTCGAAATATATATATATATATGTTCGTTTCGGCGAATAACGAAGCCCAAGTGCACGCGATTTATGTAAATGTAAACGCAATTAAAGAGTACGAAGAAGCCACGTAGGACAGTTAAGTGTTTTCGAAGTGAATTCCAACGAAAAGCCGGTAGATTTGTAATAGCTCTGCTGCTGCAAACGCGAAGCAATGCTTCGTAATTGTCGTGACTAAGTTATTCACTTAAGCCACTTACGCTGCACCGAGGTTATGCGTTATCGTAGCAACGGTGGCTGCATTAATCTCGAAGCGAGAGAGAATTCCGTTTCGCTTTCCTCTCTAGCTCGCTGTGCCTCGCTCGCTGACGTTATTGTGCCCCTTGCCAACGAAGCAGCGTGAAAATCGTTCTTAATCTCCCGTACTATCCTTTCTTAGGCCTTTGAGCTTTTAAGCTTTCGCAACCTCGATGCCCGCGTTATAGTTTTATGCCTCTCGACCTCCTCCCCGAAAATTAATCCGAGTTAATAGAAATTTCTATTCCCACTTTCAATTATCCCGCTCAAGTTTACATGATTGTTTTACAGAGCACAGCGAAAACTATTGAATAGAACAAACTTTGACTACGTGATACTGCATTTCGTGAATGGACTTTATTGTTTCGTTGTCTACGATACAACCGATGGGATCAATATATTTTTTCACGAAACTTCAATTCAAAAAATTCACCTTGTAGGATATGATTGCGACTTGTGAGAGACAATGTTCAATTGTACGTACTTGTAAAGTATTTGGACTATACACTCTGGTTTCGAAACTAGCACGTGTTTGTACTTATGAGTGAAATGCAAATATTATTTTGTCATGGAATCAATGAGTATATGCATGTGTAAATACATTCTTCTCTTTTCCACTCCTTCATAGATTCAAGGGGAAGTGCACATAATTCAATTCAGCAATTTATATCGAGATTGAAATCTATTTAATGATTGAGCGTTTGATTCTGTTGGTTTGAAAATGCCACCAAATATCTTACACTGTTTAATCAGAAATTGTTTATATGATTATAAACAATACACAGATATCATAGCAATATCGGTATTCTCTCTGAGAGAGTTTTCAAAGGCAGGAAACATTATGGACGAGAAGAGAAACAGATTGAAGGAAAATTCAATTACTTCTTTTGAATAGTTGTGCCAACAATAACTGTAATTATAGATAAATGTAATGTAATAAATACATGTATAACTAAAACATAATATTATTATGCCATTTTTAATAATTATCAATTAACTTAATTTCTTATTTCTCACATACCATTGTAATCCATACGAATTTACTCGTATTATGGATTAAGAACGTAATAATAATTTAAATATGGGCATTTGTTAACTCATAAAAGATTCACGTATAATTGACAAAAATTCGATTATGTCAAACAACATTTTGCTTTCGCAGGTTTTGAACGTTGTTTATATAGTATCGATTACAATTAGTACATGATTGATCCTATCACTATCTACAACACGTAACAGTCAATATACCGATGATAAAATTGCACAGAGGATTCAATCACGACGTGAAATTTGCAATTAAATATCCCCGATAACGATTCAGTTGATGTCATCCTTTTCTTCTGTTCCTTCCTATCTCTTTTTTGAAATAAAATACACATTACGCATAAAAGCATCCGCGATGATGTAATTGCAAAGTGAACGATCACAAAGTATAACTATTATAACCAGAGCGAAGAGTGAAAAAAATCATGGGATAACAATTATTTTCTTTAATTAAAACGTTTTTGATTGCAAGTTTCGAGAAAAATTTTTTGCTAATAACCATTACCGACGAGAGAAATTTCTTTCGGTTTAATTCCTTCGTTAATTTCCGGGAGATTTACGTCAGAAAGCAACTTTATGGTTTCTGAACTGTTTCAATACGCCGAAGGAATGCAAATCTTTACACTCTATTTCGTTATGAACGACTGAAAGGGAATTTTTCTCATCGAAACTACTATAAGCGATCGCAAATAAATTCTTTCCTCATCGATAAATAGAATTATTACTGCAATAGAATTCCCCTGTAATTGAAATATTTAATTTGTTGATCATGCAGAAATTAACATTCTCAACGGGAAATGATTTCAAAAATTTCGCTTACTGATTTTCTTCCTAAAAATTCTTGTTGTTTCTTGATCGGTTCTGCGAATCGTAGAATTCTACTTCTTGACTGTTTCCCGACTGACGGAACGTAGTTTCGTAGATTTTAATCCGTAACGTAATTCTGATTACTTGCAGGGAGCCAGGCGGAGCATCGACAATCGTTGAGCATCAGCAACGAAGTGGCGTCGTCAAAGAGCTCCGAGGATAAAAGCGAAGATGTCATCGAAGGTCCCATCAGGGAAGTTCTCGCACAAAGCGGAAGCACCGCGAATTTGCCCTGCAAAATTACCGAACCTGGCGCTGGAACCGTAAATGTCGTTACGTAATACAAGTTAACTTGGAGGCGATTGACCCAGAAAAGTATTTCCAAGATAGGCGCGCCCCTCCCGGCGTGATGTAATTCATGCACGGTTGAAATTAGTTTCATGCCGATATACGACACCGCCGGAGGCGGAGAGACGCGATGCTTCGCATCCGCGAAATACTTCCTCTGCTTGTTCGTTTATCCGTTGCTATATTCGCAACAGTATATATCCATTTTTTATACATTCGCGAAATATCGCGACGCACGGAAGTCATACGCTGAAAGCTTTAACCTGGATTTGTCAACAACCTTAAGGTCCCTCCCAGATACCTCGCGTTTCAATGCTTCTCTTCCTTCAATCATTTTTATTTTTACACTCTCGCTTTATTCTATATCGGTACTCCATTAGATACCTTCCTTTCCTTCTTTCTCTTCTCGTCATATCCACCGCTCATTCAATTTTAATTTCTCGCCAAAGAAGTGAGTTGACTGGTATTCATTTAATTTCCGTTTGCCAGACGGCATGCACGAAGCAATCGAGGGAAAGAGAATTCATGACTGAGTAATACCACGAACCATTGGATTTAAAAAATTCCAGATATTCACAGATTTTTATATATATTGAGTGTTCGTAATCCTCGTAAAGGCAATTTGTAACATACAGGGTGTTTCAAAATATTATATATCGCCGTAGCGTGATTCTACGCCTCTGGTTAAGTAGAGATTCTTTTAAAGAACCTTGCCGCGAAATTTATCACGACCTTGATCGTAACAAGCGTGTAGAATCACGCTATGATGGCTACGACACATAATTTTGTATACAAAAGTGCTCTCGCGATTAGGAGAATGAACGTGTACATGTGCTTGTCTCTTCTAAAGCTAACTATTGCGTTAGGTGAAGGAAGAGGGGATAAATATCAAACATCAAGAAGAGAGAACAGAACAAACTTCCATGCAAGTGTTGTTCAATGGATTACAGAGAAAAACAGGCCAGAGTCTTCTAAGCTGATTTTGCTGAAAGTTTCCAGTCTATTTTCAAAGTTATTCCTTTTGTACTGTGAGAATTCAATTTCTGCGCAAGCTTCACGCTGTAATTGAATCACGGTTAAACGAGCGAGGGATCTTCATTTGCATTTTCAATCGATCGATAAAAAATTCATGAAACCGGTCTGTTTTCTGTCAAATTGTATTTGATTGCGAAGAATATTTTCGGTGCACCGGTATAAATGGAACGTTAAATTTGACACTTTTGACATTCATATATCGGAATATTCTTTGAAATAAAAATAGCACTCTGTAACAGATACAGGATTGTTATTTATATAAATACTCAAGATTCGACAATTGAAGAGAAGTTTTTTAATTTTAGATTGCTCTTTTACCCGTCCGTGTTTGAACTTGATGAAACAAAATTATGCGTGAAATAATGTAATTCGCCTCATTTTACAGTGTAAGACCTTGACTTTACCGATCTTGAGTTCCAAACATGTTCTCATATCATACAGTAAATAGAAAAGCATGGATACTTTTGTGGTTGAAAACTATGAAAATTTAAACACCTCCGAAATTACTGAAAAAATTGTTTCAACAGCAGATCTACCATAATCGCGAAGATTAAAATCTTTCTTTTACATCAATTTCAATCTTCTTCGCCATTTTATTGAGCACTGAATATCAGAGTTAAACGACAAAAATTCAAGAAATCTTAGTATTCTGTCGTTTAACTTTAATGCTCGGAGTTCAATAAAATGACGAAGAAAGAATCGTAGCAAATTTTGAAAAACTTTAAAGACTTTAAAGATCGTTGTTGCTTTAGTCATGAAAAAAATTTGTCTATGTTTTCATTCAAAATTTTTACAATTTTCGAAGACAAAAGTATCCTTGAAAGCATCTTTGAAAGAAAAATAACATAAGATTGTCATAGTGGAGGCTTCGCACTTTAAAATAAAGCCAACTAAATTGTTATATTACCATGAAGCTATAACAGTTTAAAATATAAACAATTTTTCATACTGTTGCTAGAATAATGTATAATACACAACAACTCTCAAATTCGAATTCGAAAGTTGGATTCAAAATTCAAATTTTCAAATTGCGATTTGCTATTGATTGCATTGTAATGCTATTGATTGCATTGTAATGCGATTGATACTGCATTTAATTAGCATATTTTCCTTCAAATTCATAATATTGTGAAATTTTTAATTATCAGCAAGATTGAAATTTGTAGGAACAACGCATCGATTTGGACATTGTTCTCACCTTGATAACAAATAACTCGGCCATAGTTCTCCTCTTTCGCCTTTCTGAACTTTTAGACAAATTCTAGGTCTCTCTCTCTCTCTCTCTCTCTCATTTTGATGTTTCTTCTTTTACAAGTTACCCATGTGAAATACTTTAAATCGATCAGACCAAAAATCTAGAAAAGACGTTCGTTCTTTTACTGGATAATCTTTTAAGCAGCGTTTTTGCAATCTTTGACTTCGAACCACAATCTTTCTCGGCAATAATTTACATTTTAATCGTGTCGATTCAATTTTTGTTTCGGTCATTTTGTTTCTTAAATAACGTTTCAGAATCCCCGAGCTACGGCCTTTTTCAATAACAATTTACATTTTAATCATATTGATTGAATTTTTGTTGACTATCCGGTGCACGATCCTTGTGCAATTTGGTCCACGATCGGTGGCGAAGATACGCCTGAAATCCCGTGCGTCGGTCGTGATAACGCGGTTCCTTTCGATTGATTCTCATATTTTAAATCCCATATTTTCCCCCGGCAGCTACGACCTGCCTTTTCTTCTTATTTCCTAGCATGCCCCTTTTTCACGTATCTCGTGCTTCTTTCTTTTTCCGATCGCATTTCTCTTGCCTTCTTTCGAACAGCGGTACCCACCGGTGCAGGAATATTTCAGAATATTTTACGAGGTTCCACCGTTAAACCGATACCGTAGCAGGTGCTCCGTTCAAGTTTTCAAGAAAAAAAAAAAAAAAAAAAAAAAAAAAAAAAAAAAAAAAAAGGGNGAGAAAAGGAATGACAGAAAATCTGGGTTGTGTACACGAAGCGTCGAGAAGCGAGAAAGTCTCCCTCGATACTCGTGGCGACGAAAGCCAGATGTCGAAATCGAATTCCACTCGACACCGTGGCAACGAACGATTTTCTTATAGAACAGATCAGGTCGAGCAGATTTTCGAGGAATTTTTATTCGCGAGATACGTGCGTACATACGCGTACATATTCGGGGAAATACTTGGCAAACTTTTGCAGAGGTAAATACATGCTTATCGTATCAACAGCTAATCCCTTGATCCCGTCTCTTTTACAAGTTTCAAGTATTCGCGAGAGGAGAAGTTACATGGTAAATGTCTTCGCCTCTCTCCTATTATTTCCATGTTGAGTAAGTGTATAAAGCATTCGTACTTATGAATTTCAAACAAATCTTTGTATAATTATTGTTTATTAATTAATTTTTGCGAAAGATATATACATACATATTCGGCAGAATAGATGTTACAAAAAGAAATATCAAAATGTTTGCATCATTTGTGAAGTTAACGAGAAAAATTAGAAAAATCAACAGAAAAGTTTTCATACAGTTCTAATGTCATACTTGATACAGAAGTTTCTTACGTTCATAAGCTAAAGTTAATAATTTAAGAATCACATAATCACTTCCTAAGAATGATTCGTTATTCCAGTATACTGGGAAATATTATCGGCTTCACTAGAATCTACAATTTCACATTACTTAGAAATATTGTCAAATAATGGGTCGGAAACGTACAAAATAATAAAAGAAAAAATATTTATTATTAATTTACATAACCAACGTAAAAGTTTATTTCACGAATTATTAGCACACCAAGATCTACTATACAAAGCATATTTAATGGGTATGGATTAAGAAAAATAAAGTCAAGAACTAGACGTCCACGGGAAATCAATCAATACTGATTCGGTTATTCGACAAAAAACAAGTGATATTTTTTTATGATAGCTATTTTTTATGATAACTATTCTGCAGAGTACTGAAAATACATATTCATATTTTACACATATTTATCTTTTATAAAAATTAGTCAATAAACAATAATTGTACCAAGATTTGTTTGAAATTCATAACTGTGTACCATATATTTTCCTCTAATTTCACAAATAAGATTTAGTTTTTAGCTGTGAAAAGTTTAAGAATAATAACTATTCGTTGATTTATACTCCTTCAAACCTAGCGTTTGACCATATACTGACATTTTCTACTGTCGGAGTTATGTACATTTGTCCGTACGTATGTTTCTTCATATATTTTTGCTTTATTCGATCAACTTAGTTTACGAAAACCTAGATTCCACGATCAGGTAAATAAATACGAATGTATCGGTGAGATTGAAAACATGTTTCTACTGAATGTAATTCATGAGAAAATCCGAAAAGCCACCGATACAGTTTTTCACTAATCGTCTCACGCAAATTTACACGAGAGCGTCAACAACGATCCCAACTGACTCTTAATCCTTCATTTTTTCACATTGCCGATTGATTTTGAAAAATTTCGTCTGCTGGATTACGTAAATAGCTACGAGTAGTACAAAGCACTGTCATATAGAGTATCATATTCTTTCGACGAACGTGCCGTATTATTAGCTTGCCTATTACATATAATGAATGCTAGGCACTTTCATCGTGGAAAATAAGAAGGCAGCTAGTAAACCTACTGGCGCTTATGTAAAACACTTTGTCCATCGGCAGAAGGCAAATAACACTCTTGGTAAGATCTTATATCGACCAAGGACATGAATAAAAGATAATTCATCTATGTTCTGTGTACAAGATAGAGGCACAGAAACAGGGCTTGTTGCTTTAAAAGCCGAGTCGGTCGATCGAGGCTACGTAAAGAACTGAAAGAAGCGGGGACCACTGGCATAAAGGATACTGTCAAATGTACTTTGGCCAAGAGATGTCAGTTTTGAAAATATCTTCCAGCCAACTTCCCCCCTTTTGAGTCTCTAAAACAAAACATCATTTGGGAAAATTGTGAACAATTTGCCTTCATATGTGGCAAAATGAAAAACGAGGATTCGAAAAAAAAAAAACTTATGATTGCCTATAGTCTATGATAGTCTGTGATATTCCTATAGTCAGTGAGCGAATCATGAATTGCATGGCAGGTGATATTCCAATGAAGAACTTGAAATACAAAGAATGACAAGTGGCGATCTTCATCCTAGATGATTGAGCTGCTCGCTTGCCAAATCGATTAACTCCAGTTTTTGAATTTTTAGTGTCATAGCACTCAATTGACTCTGAACTTTTTATGTTCGAAATAAATTTTCTTAATAATTTATTTCATACTTAATAATAAATTATTTTCTTAATAATAAATTTCATACCACTAAATGACCTTTTCTAGTCTATGAATAATGAATAATTTATTTCAGAAGTCAATTTGATAATATAATTCAGCTATTTCTGAGAATTATCGAATCACACGTGAAAAAAAAGTCTAAAATATTTTTTTGTCAAACAATTGGTACGATATGATTAAAATCAGTAAACAGAAGACTTCGTTTCATATAACTAACCAGGATTTTTTCTCAGCAAAACCATTAAAAATTTTTATCAGTAACAGTTACAGTGAATTGGCCTAAAAAGCATTAAATAAAATTAGAAAATTCTGCAAGTATAATTTTAACGAAACTGCAAAATTTAATACCATCGATTCTGAATCACCAATTCTGAAAAATGTGGGCCAACTTTTATTATATCTTAAAGGCAGAACAGCGACAAAAAAAAAGAAAAGAGACATGATGGATCTTTATATCATGATGGATTATTAAAGAAAAAGAAATTTAAGAACAAATCGACATGATGAGACCTTGGATGTATGTAATGAAAAAGACATTATTACTAACATTATTATCAGTTAATGATAATTCAATTTAACCGCAGTAACAATAATCGTAATAATGACGGAACTATTATCATTCATTTTTCCTAAATACCTATAATAAAAAATATCTTTGAAGATTGAATTTGATGGTATTATTTTCTTCTTATTTTCATTCGCCAAATCGGTTAACTCACTTAGTCATCTGACAATTATACAAATAGTAATAATTACTCCAACAATACACTATCTTAAGCATTTTATATATCGTTAGATAAAATCTTTCAGTACTACAATGTCTATTTGAATTTACATTTCGATGGGAATTTAAAAAGAAAGAATTACACTTTTCTTCGCTTCTTGTTTCGTGAAGTTAATCGATTTGACATGTGAGCGATTCATTCACGTATAATACTTTGCTGAATCTTTGGCTTGTAATTACTTGACAAGTTATTTAAGCATTGTCGATATTCGAGTTCCATCACTGGCTAATATTATTAAGTAGATTAATAGGTATTCCACTCATACAGTTGACGAACGCAACATCTCGAGGCTACGGATAGGAATTAATTTGCTTGATCGTGGGAAATCCATGGGCGGATTTCCGAAGGGAATTTCCAGGAACAGGCACCTTAAGTGGGTTCCGGTCAAAGTAACGTTGATTAATGTTGTTCCACCGAACTACCATTCGCGTTTGAGAGAACACGCTGAAACTCTATGTTCCGTGCTTATCCAATTCGTTATCCAGCGAACTTTGAGGAGGTCTTTTTCCCGAATTACTTCGGAACTGCTTTGTTTTCCCAACAATAGTTTAAAGCACTACAAATTATTGTACCATAAAACCCATTTATTAAATCAATCGGATCTCTCATTCTCTTTTATTCGTTTCTGAACGATATGAAAATATTCTCCCTTCCTAACAATACGTTATTTATTTATTGATTATGAGATACATACTTGTGAATGTCCTGAATCGACGTTAATATTATGTCCATTATTTTCAATAGCGTGGTGACACCTGTATCGAGTTTGATTAAGGCAGGGTTATCAAGCTACGTAAAAACTGAATTAAGAAACGAATTCATTCCAGCAACATTGAATATCATCCGCGCTAGTTTGGTTTATTTCCATTACGATCTCTCACCTGCCTGGAGGAAGGTGCGATGTTTATTTTGCATTTCCAACTAGCGGAAAATAGCATTGTACGTGAGCGAGTTTGTTGGCCAAATAAAATCAATGAACAGCAAAAAAAAAAAAAAAAAAAAAAAAAAAAA